>JASFAX010001870.1:0-48415 GCA_030737875.1 Allium sativum
GTTTAAGAACACTATTAAATCTTATGGAATGATTACCAATTAAAGGTGACTTAATTGATGGATTAATAATCCAATAAGGATTTTGTTTAATTTTGTTTTGACGCTAATTATTCGAAAAGACTGGGTTTAACCCATTTCGATTTATTGTACAACGAATTAAAGTTGAAGACAACGGTGACATTGGAAGACCGGGAATCTTCACTTCGAATGAACTGTTTGCCGATGCCTTGGATAGGGTAGCTCCTGTTAAGGGGTTAAAATGGCAGTGGTTTGATGTACTTGTTGATTATCCGGATATGAAAGGGCCTTTCTTCTTAACTGGACGAGGAATAAGGTGCCTTCGATTACACTCAGACCCAGAACGAACTTGTAAATGGATGTATGTATGACACTGTAAGTTACGACATAACAAATTGGTGTCTATTGATGTTATATCAGTTGGTAGCTGAGAATTTATTCTCTTAGCTTAACACCCTCCTTCGAGACTTATGAACTCAGAGGGTTATATATTAATAGACACAGATTATATGTTGTGAATTGATAATGCGGGATGCTGAGTGCTGCTGGTAGATAGATCAAAGCTTCCGTTGAAAAACAGAGCTTTATGGGATGTTGACTCTAGGGCATCGCACCCCGGGATGAGCCGGAAATAGGATGATGGACGCTAGAGAAAGGACATACATTCCCTTGTAGCTAAAAGTGATGACATGGTATGGATCCCAGGAAATTTACTTATGTGGATGATGGATTGAGACACCTTAGATATTGGTCAGTCAACGACCAAGATGACGGTCATATACGACCGGGGTACGTTATGTTTAGGTAAGCTTGTAACTAGTCGTGTTCAGTGCTGACCGATCTGCTATTCCAAGGGCCACATGCATGTGAGTACTGGACATCTTGTTAGAGATGCTCCGAATTAGACAAGGAAGATCCTTTACTTTGGCTCATGATGGAATCGAATTTCCAACACGAGACGTTGCGTTTTTCAGTTGTAAACCTATACGGCGACATAATAAGATGGGGTATTATGCCATCTAAGATTGGTACATTTATTTTTGAAATTGATTTCAACATTTAGACATAATATCAAATGATTTTCTCGTAACAAGCAAGTTTGGTCATTATAGGGTAAAACTCTATCCTCCGGTTTGCGTTGTATTATGTGATGGGACTTGAGTCTTATAACGGCTTCATTTTCCAAAAAGCATTGCATGATTTTATGAATTGGCATTTGTATGGAGGAAACCTATCCCGTATTATACGGCATAGTCCTGGGATAAGCCTCAATTTTAAATAAGTTAAGAATAACTGCTTAGAGTTTCTCATACCAGTTCCACGACTGACCCATAGTTTGTTTTTCCCTTGCAAACTCGGGTGCCTATATTTTCCACACGGGCAGCTAGATAGTCTGTTTTGTAGATACTTCTCTTGAGCAGAATTCTGGATTGAAGCTAGAGCTGTGTCCAGGGCATTTGATAGTCTTCCGCTGAATGCTTTTTATGTTTTCGCTGTGTATTGTATTGGTTATTTTATGATATTTATGATGTACTCTGATATATTATATATTCTGATGTAAAATTGTTGTAATAACGGTGAAATATTCTTTCATTTCCGTGATAATGTGTTGTATGCACAAAGTTAATGTCCAAAGGGTTTCTACCATTTTGAGTCGAACTTGTATGGTCTATAGTCGATCGAAAGGCGGGAATTTTGGAGCCATTAAACATAATGTAGTGTTCATTGTTACGATCCTAATGCCTCCTGTTTCGTCCAATTCTGTTAGCATGGGTAAAAGTTATACATGATTTAATTTAAATTAACTAATGATTTCCTTACACTACACCAAAACAGGTGATTCCCAACAAGTATAACTATCGCAAACAATTTCAGCAACACTTATTAGTGTTGCTATGGGGGTGTGGCAATTCATTTACAACGCCTATAAGCGTTGGTAGATTCCCTCTCCCAACGCTTATAAGCTCGGTAGATTTTCTTTCCCAACGCTTATAGGCATTGGTAGATTCTCTCTTCCAACGCTTATAAGCGTTGGAAGATTTTCGCTACCAATGCTTATAAGCGTTGGTAGATTTTTGTTTGCAACGCTTATACATGTTGCAAGATTTTCATTCACAATAAATACAAATATTAATGGTAACATAAATATGTATTAGTAATTCCTATATTCTAACATTAATTGTAATAACTAACATGATTATAATACAGACAATATTTAATATGAATCCAAAACAAATATTATTCTCAATTTAAAAAGTATTACTCTATGAATACCAATAGACAACATTCATAATCAAGTATTGACACAGATTATCAATTAACAACAGACAAGTACGATATATAATTAAGTTGTTAAATTCAATACGTAATACTGATTACGAAACTTCGGCCATATAACGAAGAGACTATCATAAATCAGTGTATCCGGTTCAAGATCTTCTATTTCATCATAAGAACTACCATATAGTTTCATTTTTTCTTCCGCTGCCTTTAGAAATGCCTGCATTCATTTAATATCACATTAAATTGAAAATTTCAGTTCCTTGTTAAAAACATGAGTGTGTATCATGTATAAAAAACATTAAATTGTAGGCTCGGTTTAAAACTGAGCCATCAGGCCACACATTATGTCTTTCACTAGATTCAGTAATGCTTTTAAGTTTCTATGTTATTTTATTAAAATACTGGATTACCGACAGAGTTATAGACAACACCGAAGGGGGTGACAAAGATGTGGAAAACAAAGATGTCATCTCTTTCCTTCTTGAATCAAGGTGTTCTGTGTAATTTATCAAAAAAATTACATGTAACATTTAGCAACAATTTAATATGAGAAAGGATGCCAGACTAAGCTAGAAAGAGAGAATGAATTGTATCCAAGAATGCATACTACATCGGAAAGCTGGCAGTTTGCAACTTTGTGTGCACAACTGAATTCAGTTTGGAAAACTGAGTTTGCGGAGTTCAGCTTGCTCTAACCGAGTTGGCGCAACCTCAGTTTGCACAGACCGAGTTGGCGCAAACTCAGTTTGTGTAGACCGAGTTGGCGCAAACTTAGTTTGGCAAACTGGGTTTGCACAAACTCAGTTTGCACGACTGAGTTGCGCACTAAGTTTGCCCAACTAAGTTGCGCAAACTCAGCTGGGCAAACTGAGTTTGCGCAACTCACTTGGGCAAACTGAGTTAGTTTGGCAAACTGAGTGTGCAACTCGGTTTTGGAAAACTGAGTTTACGCAAATTTGCCCAACTTAGTTTGGCAAACTGAGTTCGCGCAACTCAGTTTGCACAAACTCACATGTTGGATTGTTTGCAGGTGAGTCCCTAGCTGATGATCAGTAGGTTTCCGATGTTAACCCTTCATGTTAGATTGTTTGCAAAGAATGATTCCAACATGCAAGCATTGTTAATCAAATAATGGTGTTTCGACTTTCATCTTTTTGAAATTAGGATGTAAACAAACTCAATTCAGGAATTTCTAATGCACAGGCTTAGTTCAACAACATCTATATAAAACGAACTAACAACAATAAACAATTTGATAAACATATATAGAGAGAGGTTGAGTAAGTGCTAACTCACTTGATATTGGCATTCGTTGCTCCTTCTTCTTCGAATGCACTTCCTTGAGATAAATCGCTTCAACAGTTGCATGCACAAATATGAAATACTCAAGACAGATGCACGAGCCCAGGTTTTGAACTCTAATCTGTAAACATCTCAAACAATGGATGCAGGAGAGTGAAATAATCCAAAATCATGGCATAAATTATCATAGGTGCCTATATTCAATTTCAATGCTTGTATATTGTGTAATTAAGATCGCTGAATGCAACCACAAAGTTGACCATGTCGATGAAAGCAATTTACTATCGTCGTCAATGAGTTGCCAATAACTAGAAAATAATCTGTTAAAACATATTTATGGGTAGAAACACACGACTAAAGGTTGACACACTATTCTATACACCTAAAAATTGACAGTCTACAATAGAAAAAGCAAAAGCACTCATTCTCTTTCATCACATCTGCATTCAACGACTGAGTTGCTAAGTTAGTTTGGCGAACTCAGTTGGAAAACCGAGTTTGACTCAGTTTAGTGACTGAGTTGCATGACCCGGTCGACAACTGAGTTGCGTTGCGCAACTCAGTTGCAAAGCTGAGTGAGTTTGCAACTCAGTTGCCAACTGAGTTGCGGCAACTCAATTTAAAACCGAACTCGGTTTTAAAACTGAACTCAGTTGTTGCAACTCAGTTTAAAACTAAACTCGGTTTTAAAACTGAACTCAGTTGGCAACTGAGTTGTTGCAACTTGAATTTGTTGGAGAATGGAGTTTTGATGACAACAACCTTATTTCAATATTAATTGATTATAAAATATATACTAACACTTTTGTCTAGAATATACATACACACACATATGCAGGATTTACATACAGGAAATATTACTGAAGACTGTATAGCTTAAAGATATTAGAAATCCAGAATTCAGAGAAATTTCAAAACTCATGAGTATTCAAGATTTCAAGAGTTCAAGGCTAATATAGTTATAGAGTCTAGATTATGTAAGACTCTAAATAGCACTCCAGGTTCAAATTCAAATTTTGTTTTCAAATTTCAAATTCTATTTCAATTCTCCCTATTTTATTTTCTATCTTTTCTATTTTTCTTTCTTACTTTAGTTTGGTTTCAAACTCCAGTTTTATATATATATACTTTATATAGTTTTAAACTTTATAATTTTATAAATACGTTCATATAGTTTATATTTATGTTTTCATATGATTTCCTACTTTATAATATTAATTTATAACACTATATTTTGATTCAAGAATTTCCAGATTATATTTATATCAAAACATTTGAAAAATTCTCAAAAAATAATTTTGTACTAAGTATATGTCGACGTATAGAAAACGCCATGTCGACATATAACTGTCATTTTTTCAAATTCGAAAGGAAGTGTCTTTTCACTATTTGTGACGGTTCTGGAGCATTCAAACCTTTTACACACTATAAAAAGGGCTTGATTTCGAATTTTTAATCACTCCTTCTTCTCCACCTTCACTCTCTTTCATTACATGCAATGACCGCCCATAGCCCCTGCACTAAACAAGAGGAATAATGCGCTGAAAGGTATATCAGGCTGCTATGGACGATCATCAGAGTAGGTAAACACAATCGGAACCTATCGTAAATCTCACAACATAAGGATAAAATATAGTAGAATATATACAACAGGTATTAATAGTGAAACAACAAGCACTAAATTTTCATAACAACTAGAAAGTAATATCCACTGACTTGAGTTACAACAATAGTGTTTGTACAAATTTCCTTACTACATCACTCGGAGAATAACAAACAACAGAAACCCACATACTATATAGTAAAAAGGTAGTACGCCAGCCTCCTTCCCGCCTCCGAACAGCTACATCGTCCATACTAAGAAATCATCTGTCACCTGCCACCTAGTCTGCCCATCCATAATCGGATGAATAGCCCAAGGTAATAAGAGGGAAACATAAAACCTTGAGTCAGACAACAATCTAGGTGAGCGATAAAAAGCTAATAAACTTCATCAATAAAGTATATGAGAATAAAGGTAGATTAACAAACCAATCTACCAAACATCAGAGAAGAACTCAACTCCTATCTTCCCCATATCGGACAGTGATAGCCTTTACGTTAAACAATTCAACCATTCATCCATGGAAACTAGAACACCCATTCAATCATGGTAAAACACTCATGACATCTAGATTATATATCTTATGTAAACCATCCTAATCGAATTCAATATTCCTCAAGCACAAGTCCTAGAGGCCTAAACTAATATCAGACAAGCACCCAAGGAATATCTCCTTCGACGTTGGACAATCTTCATGAGATGATACAAACAGAGCAACCAAACAATAAAACATCCATGACTGACTCTAGCTATCACCGCCAATCCTGCTTCAAAACCATCGTTAATCGTATGATGGCCCATCATGACTGCCATATGTCAAGGGCTAATGGCAACCCCAGTTCAAGCACAACTCCATACGCCTTCATGACTCGTATGTTTGTGTACTCAAATCTTGACAACTGGGCCCTTCACGGCTACCCAAGGTACGAGGCCCTTCATGACTGGCCAAAGTACCCCTGCTTTGAGTTTGCTAGAACTTACGATAACGATAATCTCTCGGCCTTCACATTCTTAGCCATCAACTTCGATGACCGTTCACTAACTCAAGTCTCCCTTGAGTTCCTATTATCCACGAACCTAAAATACCCTTGAGTCGTCTTCTCATTCGTTGCTTTGCACCGATCAACGAATACCTTTCAATACTTCGAACCTTCCTACTTGAATTTACTTCGAAGTCACACCCTTACTAAGCGAAATTACATTACTGCACTGCGGCTAGGTACGAGAAAAATATTTTTTTAAGACCTTTTTATTCAAGTTTGAGTCGTACCCGAAAAATAAAGTTTTCAGAATTTACCCTGTTATGCCCGACCTACCGACCCCCTAGTGACCGACCGACCCTTAAATGCTCGACCAACCCATCTTTCTTTTAAGGCATGCCTGACTCGAACAAAAACCAACAACCGAACCCCTGTAATCGAGCCCACGCTCGAACGACCCGCTTGCACGACCGACCCAATCTCTAGGTTCTGATGCACAAACTTGGCCTGCTCGACCCGATTCTGCTCGTTCGATCGACCAGGGCCATGTGCGACCGACCCTTCGATTTCTGCTCCAACTGAACTGCTCCAGGCCGACCCACTTCCTAACTTGTTTCCTAAGACAAGTTTTGGCCCGACCGACCCCATCACGTGCGATCCAAAAACCCGCAATCTCTAATTCGAACCTAATCTCGACCAAAACTTCTCTAATCGACAAAATTGACAAAACATGTTCAACCAATTCACCAAATACAATCATAAACATTTCATAAGCCTGCTAACAACATGGATATGACGATTATTACTAAAATCATGTAAATTTTACCACAACCATTAAAAATGAACATGTGATCAAAACAATGGATCTAATAGACATAAGCATATGAAATGCATAGAAATAACCGGTTTAAGCTTGCTAAATTGGATCATAAGATGATTTATATGAAAATGGACTTAACAAGGTTTAGATCTATGGTAAAACACTTGAATTTGATGAAAACCATGATCAAACATTCATATACTTCATTGAATCCATGTGAGAGATGCAAATCACTCACCGATTCTCCAAAATAAGCTAAAATCAATGGACTAAGGGTCCGGACAGTAAGAAACTCGAACCAAACCCCTTGATCCGATGAATTCCCACTTCAATTGATGCAGATCTAGCCTCCAATGGTGTAGATCTTCGATTTCCCTCCTTAGATTTTGAATTTTAACGGTGGAAAGGTATTAGAGGCAGGAGGAACATAGGCCACCTAATGAGAGAATGGGGAAACTAAACCATTTCCCATATCTCTCACACCCTATTTATAGTTTTCACCAGCCCACTAATGGGCCTCTTCAAATCAACCCATTAAGGCTCCAAAACCTGAAAAACCAACTGAAAAACCTTAAAACAATGATTTCTCCGCTGAGCTAAATCTTTAATGTAACCACTCTACGTAAAGACAATAACCATTTCCTTTCCGATGGCACATGTCTCACCACCTGATTCGACGTGAGTCAAAAGTTATGCTCTGTATAAGACTAACAGGGGCAAAATGGTCACAAACAAAATTGGTAAAAATTATGGACATCTCTCACATCCCCATATGCAACATATCAAAATATGAGAATGATCAACCCTCAGGGAATAAAATAAAAATATTTTACGATCTTCCGATACGTAAAATGCGGGCTGTTACATTCTCCCTCCTTAAGAATTTCGCCTCCGAAATTCTAAGAAAACACAAGCAACCACAATAATTCCGCATGCCTATCATTTATGTAAAGCCAATTCTATCATCCAACTAGCAACCATCAAGCCATGCATCCATAGCCATATCCTAGCACATGGAATTCTATCAAGCAACAATAAGATATAACAATATTGCGATGATATGATATCAAAGGGTCCTACCGACGAAGAGTTTTGGATAAGTCGCCCTCATGCTCTCTTCCGTCTCCCATGTACAATCGTCGCTATTTTCACCCCATTGTACCTTGACCACCTTAACCGTCTTCCTCCTAAGCTGTTTCGTGTCATTTCCCACAACAGGAAGTGGCTTACGATATCTCACAACTACAGTTTCTACTCTAGGTCTACAAACTGCTCTGGAGATACCACCACTCTCGCATTATGCGCGAACTTCCGTTGAAACGATACATGGTAAACATTATGCACACTCGACATCTTCTCGGGTAACTCCAATCTATATGCGAGCTTTCTAATTCGCTCGATTAACGGAAATGCTCCAACGAACCTAGGAGATAATTTTCCTTTGTTTCTGAATATAACCATATGCTTTAATAGTGAAACCTTCATAAAAACCATATTTCCTACGTCAAATTCCAAGTCCTTACGACGCTTATCGCTAACTCTTCTGACGATCTTGGGCTGCCTTCATTCATTGCCGAACGATCTCGATACAATCCGAGGTTTCTATAATCATCTCTGGCCCAAGTATAATCTTATCTCCAGTTTCTAACCAACATGCTAGAGAGTTACACGGTCTACCAGACAACGCCTCGTATGGTGCCATCCCAATGCTCGATTGGTAGCTATTGTTATTAGCAAACTCAACTAGATGTAGATGGTCTTCCCATGATCCCCCAAGATCCAACACACAAGCTCTTAGGGGATCTTTCTAAACTCGGTTAACCCTCTCGGTTTGACCATCAGTTTGGGGATGGTATGCCATACTTAAACACAACTCGGTTCCTAAAGCTTCTTGCAAACTCTTCCAAAATCCACTCGTGAACAACAGATCTCGGTCACCCACTATGCTTGGGGATACCATGGAATCAAACTATCCATTTTATATAAAGTTCAGCCAATTTTGATGCCGTCCTAGTCAACTTGACAAGAATGAATCTTGCACTTTTGGTCAAGCGATCCACAATGATCCAAATCCCTTCGTTTCCTTCCCTCGTTCTAGGTAGTCATCGATAAAATTCATCGATACTTGCTCCCACTTCTACGTAGGAACTTTCAATGGTTGAAGCAAACCACTTGACTTCTTCTATTCAACTTTCATTAACTGACAGTTCATACACTTGGAAATGAACTTTCCAATATCTCGCTTCATCCCCTCCCAGTAGTAGACTCGCTTCACGTCCTGATACATCTTATTACCACCTGGATGAATCTTCAACTTCGAGTGATGAAATTCCCTCAGAACCTCATCTCTCAATCCGTTGATATCAGGAACAACCAATCTCCCTTGCTTTCGAAGCCAACCTTCTCGATTGACCTTGAACTCTTTATCTTCGGGTTCCAGTTTCCGGATAAACTCGACAAGTTTTGCATCTCGCTTTTGACTTTTGCCAATCCTTTCGATGAGAGTAGGTCTTATCGATAAGCTTGTCAACGTTTCAGGTTCCAATTCACACCTTGGTCTAAAATCAAATCCTACCAAGTACTCGAGGCTCTTCCATTCAGAAAACATTGCCCTCAAACTTGCGTGTCTTCGACTCAACGCATCTGCAATTGTGTTACCTTTGCCATGAGTATAGGCTATACCAAAATCATATGATGCTAGAAACTCTAACCACCTTTGCTGCCGAAGATTCAAATCCTTTTGGGAGAAAAGACACTTCAACGACTTGTGATCCGTAAACAACTCAAATCGAACTCCCAACAGGTTTATGTCTCCACATCTTCAATGAAAACACAATCGTCGCCAACTCTAAATAATGCGTTGGATAACTCCTTTCATGCGGCTTTTGCTGTCGACTTGCATAGGACACAACCTTATCCTTCTACATTTGCACTGCTCCAAGTCCAGTACCGCATGCATCAGTATACACAACAATCTCTTCATTCCCACTTGGAATGATCAAAACAGGAGCACTCGTCAGTCTCTCTTTTAGGATTCCAAACGCTTTCTCACACTTTGCATCCCATGTGAGCACTTGGTTCTTCTTCGTCAATCCTATCAATAGTGCAGCTACCTTGGAGAAATCATGTGACACCCCACGTCTGTTAATGTCACTCATTAAGAGAATGCATTAAGTTTCATGAAACGTTATAGGTCAACTGAAACACCCCACCTCCGTTAGGGTCACTCTCAAAGGGAATGCCCTAATTTTGGTGGAGGTTTATAAGTACAAGTCACAGATATACAAGACAGATATAAAAACACATATTTGTAAAACAGCGGAAGAACAACAAACTTTATTTCATTAAGTCAAATACGTGTTACAACAACATCCTTTCCATAAACATAACATAACACTTTCATAATCTGTCTTGAGTACATTATTTAAAGAAGCATAAATAAAACATAGATAAACTGCAAAAGCCCTTAGTGGATTGTCCAAAGCCATAGTTCAAAACAGGAAAGTCCAAGCAATACATTTCTCTTCTTCAAGCTGGATGTTGAGGCTGGTCAAGCTGCTGTGTTCCCTCCCTGAGGACCTGGGGGGGAAACGGAAGAAAGAAGACGAAAGAAAAATAGAGTCAGACATAAAGCCTGAGTAAGTCTAGTACTACTTTGTCTATGAATAAAGAACTGGGTATGATAAGTAAAACAGGAAGTGGGCAAACACTATGAACTTGGTTAAGTTACCTAGGGTCGAATATACTATCGTACCCCATGTTAATCTCTGAACCCATATAAACTAGTTTCCAATTTGCACCCCATAATCAGGGTGATGTAATCCATTCAATGATGATCGGCTCCTACTCGCATAGTTACATGTGTCCTACGGCCCCCGATGTCTGTAGTTACCTATGCTGGTCCCTACCATGGGGTGTATCAAGTCCCATAGTGGCAACCCGACACAACCTTAGAGTGCACAGGTATGCTACTGGTGTCCAGTGCCTTATTTTTCTGCGCCGGAGTGTGTGCACGCCCGCACTCCGTTAGAACCTATACTGCTACACCACCGCCGTCGCTTTGACCTCTTACAATCAGCCCAGTAATCGTGCCCCACCCTGCCTAGTTTCAGGGTATCATGATACACCTTTTAGGGTTACTGCTGAAAAGGGTCCCCCGTTACTAGGTTTTCTATCTCTAGCCAACATGCTAAGTTGGTTAAGTGTTTCCTACCTAACCCCACTAGTCCGTTTAGTTTAGCATGTTCCATTTTGATTAAGTTTTTAATCCACTTAATCCTAACAGTCCTGACTCAGCCTTAATTGTCTTATTAAGGCCCTGACCTCTCACATTAGACAGGTATTGTTGTGGCTGCCTGTTGCCGGTTGATTCCGGGCAGTCTTACGCCACAACTCAGTCTAACCTCGGGTCCTTGCTGGGCTCCATGTTTAACCTCCCACATTGGATAGATATTGTTGTGACTACTGGACAGCCGGGCGGTTCCGGGCAGGTTTACATCACAACTCAATTCAACCTCGGGTTAAACACATCGTATTTTCTACATTTACATATCTTGTCATTCTTCTTTAATTATATGTAAATATTTGCGGCCCATTATTAAGTTAATGGTGTAAAGATTACACCAATCACGGGCCCAACCCATACTTGAATTTGGGCCCTTCTATTTTATATTTTCATTCATTAATTCATTTTAACCCAACGTTATTTTCCCCCGTTTTACACGTCCGTTCATATATATTGGGCTTAGCCTTTTAAAGCCCAATTTAGCCATGCGAAAAGGGGAGGCTTATGGCGTATACACAAAGAGGGGAAGGTGAGCGCATGAACTTGCATAAGACGTTGGAAATACATAATAGAAACTGGTGTACTTGCATAGTGGTGACATGTATTTTGGTCATAAAACATAGGTGACATAAATCAAGGCATGTAAACTTGCATAGGTTTAACTACAACATGAACCTATATTCTTATTTAGGCATAATGTCAAACATAAGCATGGCCTAAATACTTCTAGCATAAACATGGCATATTGTCAAACATAAGCATGGCATAAAATACTTCTAGCATAGGCATGGCATATTGTCAAACATAAGCATGGCATAAAATACTTCTAGCATAGGCATGGCATATGGTCAAACATAAGCATGGCATAAATACTTCTAGCATGAACATAGCATAATTCAACTTAATCATGATTTAAGCCTAATCACATAATGATACATAAATATTCCTAAACATGGTGTTTGCTTTAAACTTGCAAAAAGGGGATTTTTGAGTCCAACCTAGCCATGTCTCACATATGTCATTTAACAACATAGAACTAACATGGATTTCAATTATGCCTAATATTATTCATAGCCTAGCCATATTAATGAGTTTTGCAAAAGCATGGTTTAATACATGGATTATGGTGTCAAAATTCCAACATAGTTTCATATGAACTATAACAACCAAACTTGTTCAATTACTTGCAAAATGATTTATGCACAAAATATACATCATGATAGCATAATAACAAAGCCTAAATTCGCATAAATTTCAATCAACTACATACATGTAGCTTCAACATAGATAACATAATTTGCGCAATATTCCAAACGTATACTTGTATAGAACTACCGCATGTAGTTCTTTATAACATAATCCATAAATATCCAAACGTATATAAATTGATAAGAACGCATAAATATGAATTACTTCCATTGCCACAATTCAAGCAATACACATCAACACAGTTGTTTATTATACCAAAGTAATACTCTACTTACAATGGTTGCGGCGAATTCTCTAATTAAGAGACACGATTCCTTTGTTGAATTGATTAGCTTTAGGTTGCTTTGAATTGCTTTAGGCTTTAGAACTTTCTTCCTAACTCTCTCTCTAGTCGGCGGCTAATCTTTGTCGTTCCTCAGCAACATGGCGGCTATAATCTTATTTTGAATGAATAGATTAGGGTTTAGTCTAGGGTTGTTTATATAGAGGTTAGGAATTGATTAGGACCATTGATGTTGCTAGGTTAGATCATAGCCATTCATTAGGAAGAGAGACCAATAAAAACCCGCCACCTAGCCCTAATGACAAAGCAGACCACAGAAATTCGACCACACACCGACCTGGCCAGCCAGGGCTAGACCAGACCTGGCCAGCAGGTCATTTTTGACCTGGGCGCACTTGGCAGGTGCGCCAGGTCAAAAATGTACTGGCGCACTTCACAGGTGCGCCAGTTCATTTTTGTTCTGGCGCACTTCCCAAGTGCGCCAGTGCATTCTGACCCTTTTTCGGTTTTTCGCCTAACTTCGTTCGTCCATAACTTCTTCATACGATATCCGTTTTTCGAAAACTCGGACTCTATTTCGCGTATTTTTCCGAGACGAACGCAATGGCGTATCCCGTTTCCCTTAGTTCTTTGATTTGAAATTAATTATACTTTAATTTGTGAGTTTCGCAGTTATAGAATTCGCGGGGTGTTACATTCTCCCCCACTTAAAAGGATTTCGTCCCCGAAATCTTCAAGCTAGGAGGAATGTATATCCTAACATCCAATCATCCATCTACTCATCCATCAAACACGAGCATCCATTGTCCTTAAAAGACTTCTAATGCTTCATGATCATATGCGAGGTGTGTGTGTACATGAACTTATCTAATGCAAAATCAGGCGGTCTACTGATTCAGTTGACCTCCTTAATGCGAATTATGTAAGTGCCATGAATCCATTATGTATGCAAAATTTTCTATTCATGATTCTACATGAGTGCACAATCATTCAATACAGATGTAACATCCATATGACAACACATTAAAGTTCAACCATATACGAAAGCAAACATATATGCATATGCAATATGAAGTGACTGAGCCGATCTAAAACCTAGATTGTGTGTGTATATGCAACCACGAGCAACCACTAGCAATCACTTGCAACCACTTGCAACCATCATCCATAACATGTTTCAACTACATGTTTCCATCCAAAAAGATTCTATCTAAAAGATACGGTCGAGGAAATATACCTAAAAAGATAGATAAAAGCGCAACTTAAGGAAAAGGAAAGATCAAGGATGTACCCTCGAACAGAAAAGGGTAGGCTGTGCGTATTTTAGCTTCAGTTTCCCAAGTCGCGTCTCCCTCGGCGTCGCTCCACTGAACTTTGACGAGCTTGACTTCGCGGTTGCGTAGCTTCTTCACTTCCGTTCCTAATATGCGGGTTGGAACTTTCCTTATGGTTGCTTCGCGCTCCACTTCGGCCTCTTCGAGGATATTTGGCTCTACCACTTCAGCAGACTCATGTAGACATTTTCGGAGATGAGAAACGTGAAAAACGTTGTGGACTCCAGCCAACTTCTCGGGTAGCTCTAATCTATAGGACATTTTCCCAATTGTTCCTATCTAAAGGTATAGTCGAATGAAGCAAGTAAAAACTTTGTGCCTATTAGGCAATGTCTAAACTGGAAACCTATGCCACATATATATTGATTAGGAGAAGAACTCTCTAAGCATCAGCCCCGAAGACCGAAATCAACATCAGACTGACACCCAAAGAATTACTCAACCCAACCACCATATATGATTCAAGGCAACTAAGCATGATGGACTCCTTTATGGTCATAAGGGAGTCCCTTCCTAAGACCAATCTGTATCCTATAAAACCCAAAAACTTTAGTCAAACCAATGAACACCCTCGAGCCCCAACATGTGTTACTAACAGATGAGTCATACTCCCTATGTGGTTTGCAACAGAAATTGGATTGAGAATGGGACCGAGAGGATATACTCTTAAGAAGAGATATTATGCACGAATCTAGTCTCCAATCTTCTAAGTCGCACTTCCTTGAGCTTAACTCCATTATGCTTTGTCCGTCTATAACTTCACAATTTCGTAGCTTCTTAATCCTTGTTTCCAAAATATGAGTTGGAACCCTTGCCTCTCGTTCCTCTTTCACTCATTCTCCTTCTAGTATACTTGGCTCAAGCCTAACTGCGTACTCATGGTTCCATGCAAGCTCTCCAAAATTCATTAGTGAATCTTGGATCTTGTTCACTTACTAGAAGGTATTCCACATAGATGAATTATCTCTTGAAAACAAACAAATGTCAACTATGTTGCCAAATGTACTTACTAAGGTGATTCTTTACAACTCATGCATCAGCGAAATGAACCTTCCGCCTTAGTGGCGAACACTACTGGGTCGCCCTATTCTGAAATGCTCCTCCTAATGAACCCCATTTCTAGAAGCTCTTTAATCTGTTTACTGAGCTCTTTCCTTTCTCGTGGAGCCATATGTCTAACGGGCAACGCAACGGACTTTGCATTATCTACAAGATATATGCGGAAGTCTATTTCCCGCTTCGGAGGCAAGCCCTTCACCTCTTCAAAGACATCCGGATATTCCCGGACCACTCTAACTGATTGCAAGTTTTCAACAGAGGCATCTAGCGATTCAAGATAACTAAGCATAACCGCATACGAGGGATTACAAGAAATTTCCAAAGTATTACCGAGCTGGGTTAGGAGCCTAACAACCCTTTTCTCACAATCAAGGATGGCCCCATTACGGGATAGCCAATCCATACCCAAAAATCAAACCATACCCCGAAAAGCCCAAAACAAAGGTACTACATTGAAATTCTACACTTAGAATAGAAATTTTCAATCCCACACAGATCATAGACAAATGAGCTGGGCCCCCAATTGGGTTTGAAACAATTAAGGGGTCCTCTACCATACTAGTTTTTAGGTGCAGAGATTCTACTAAAGCAAACGAGATAAAGGAGTATGATGCGCCAGAATCAAATAAAGTGCGAACGGGGTGATCATAAAGATAAACTACACTTTCTACAGAAGTATTTATACCTCGCTGCTGCAATGGTGGCGCTTCTAGCACATGAACCTGTGCCCCTGGGGTGGATCCAGTGCCCTGCCCCTGTCCTCGTTTCCTTGGGCAGTCCTTAGCCCTGTGGCCTATCTGACCGCATGAAAAGCACCCACCATTTTCCTTGGCCTTCTTTTTCCGGCAGTCCTTTACTAAGTGCCCCACTTTGCCACAGAAATTACACTTCCTCTTCTCTTTGTTGCCTTTCCCGCCCTTCTTAAAGTCTGTCTTCTTGGGCTGCAAACCCTCTTTCTTCCCTTGAGAGCTTTCTGCCTTTGTCTCCTTCTTGCCCTTATCCTCCTCATTCAGCAATGCCATTTGCACCAATCTTTCATACGTGGCTCCCATGGGTATATGGGTCATGGCCAAACTGTGTAATGGCTCATTTAACCCTTTGACGAAACGGAGAGCCTTCTTGTGCGGGGTGTTAACTAGGTCAAGCCCAAACCTAGCCAGCTCATCAAACTGATTCACATACTCTCTGACTGTCTTGTCCCCTTGTTTAAGAAATAGGAATTTTTCTAACTGCAAACTCCTTTCTGCATCTGAGAGAAATTTGGTCTCAAACCTTGCCCTAAAGTCCTCCCATGTCTCCACTGGTCTTTCAGCATTAGTGACTTCCCACCAGTAGCAAGCCTCACCCTTCAATAGCCACACCGCCAGTTGTACTTTTTGTCTATCTTCTACCTCAAAGATGATGAATAGGTCTTCAGTTTCTTTCAGCCAATTCCTAGCTGCTACGAAGGACTCAGTTCCATGGAAATCCCTTCCTCCCATAGCTTTAAAATCTTTACATATCTTAGCAAAATTGTTTCCCCGAGGAGGAGGTGGAGGAAAAGGTGTTGCTGCAGCTGGATGGTTCCCTTCAACTGGGGGAGGAGGAACGGTAGGACCTGGCTGAGTGGCCCTTGCTTCTAAGAACCGTCTAAACCAACCAGGTATTGGCACCCCTTCTGGCAAGTTAAGATCTTGGGACATGCTGAAAAAAAGGATAGATTCAAAACGAAGGATAAGAGATAGTTCCTATGGCTTTGGGGAGTGGACTTTGCCTTTTTAAAATAATATTTTTCTTTTAAAAATGCTTCTTTAAATTTCCTTTTTGAAAATAATTTTTCAAAACTTTTTATCTTATCTGGTAAACCTATGCTCTAATACCAAGTGAAACACCCCACCTCCGTTAGGGTCACTCTCAAAGGGAATGCCCTAATTTTGGTGGAGGTTTATAAGTACAAGTCACAGATATACAAGACAGATATAAAAACACATATTTGTAAAACAGCGGAAGAACAACAAACTTTATTTCATTAAGTGAAATACGTGTTACAACAACATCCTTTCCATAAACATAACATAACACTTTCATAATCTGTCTTGAGTACATTATTTAAAGAAGCATAAATAAAACATAGATAAACTGCAAAAGCCCTTAGTGGATTGTCCAAAGCCATAGTTCAAAACAGGAAAGTCCAAGCAATACATTTCTCTTCTTCAAGCTGGATGTTGAGGCTGGTCAAGCTGCTGTGTTCCCTCCCTGAGGACCTGGGGGGGAAACGGAAGAAAGAAGACGAAAGAAAAATAGAGTCAGACATAAAGCCTGAGTAAGTCTAGTACTACTTTGTCTATGAATAAAGAACTGGGTATGATAAGTAAAACAGGAAGTGGGCAAACACTATGAACTTGGTTAAGTTACCTAGGGTCGAATATACTATCGTACCCCATGTTAATCTCTGAACCCATATAAACTAGTTTCCAATTTGCACCCCATAATCAGGGTGATGTGATCCATTCAATGATGATCGGCTCCTACTCGCATAGTTACATGTGTCCTACGGCCCCCGATGTCTGTAGTTACCTATGCTGGTCCCTACCATGGGGTGTATCAAGTCCCATAGTGGCAACCCGACACAACCTTAGAGTGCACAGGTATGCTACTGGTGTCCAGTGCCTTATTTTTCTGCGCCGGAGTGTGTGCACGCCCGCACTCCGTTAGAACCTACACTGCTACACCACCGCCGTCGCTTTGACCTCTTACAATCAGCCCAGTAATCGTGCCCCACCCTGCCTAGTTTCAGGGTATCATGATACACCTTTTAGGGTTACTGCTGAAAAGGGTCCCCCGTTACTAGGTTTTCTATCTCTAGCCAACATGCTAAGTTGGTTAAGTGTTTCCTACCTAACCCCACCAGTCCGTTTAGTTTAGCATGTTCCATTTTGATTAAGTTTTTAATCCACTTAATCCTAACAGTCCTGACTCAGCCTTAATTGTCTTATTAAGGCCCTGACCTCTCACATTAGACAGGTATTGTTGTGGCTGCCTGTTGCCGGTTGGTTCCGGGCAGTCTTACGCCACAACTCAGTCTAACCTCGGGTCCTTGCTGGGCTCCATGTTTAACCTCCCACATTGGATAGGTATTGTTGTGACTACTGGACAGCCGGGCGGTTCCGGGCAGGTTTACATCACAACTCAATTCAACCTCGGGTTAAACACATCGTATTTTCTACATTTACATATCTTGTCATTCTTCTTTAATTATATGTAAATATTTGCGGCCCATTATTAAGTTAATGGTGTAAAGATTACACCAATCACGGGCCCAACCCATACTTGAATTTGGGCCCTTCTATTTTATATTTTCATTCATTAATTCATTTTAACCCAACGTTATTTTCCCCCGTTTTACACGTCCGTTCATATATATTGGGCTTAGCCTTTTAAAGCCCAATTTAGCCATGCGAAAAGGGGAGGCTTATGGCGTATACACAAAGAGGGGAAGGTGAGCGCATGAACTTGCATAAGACGTTGGAAATACATAATAGAAACTGGTGTACTTGCATAGTGGTGACATGTATTTTGGTCATAAAACATAGGTGACATAAATCAAGGCATGTAAACTTGCATAGGTTTAACTACAACATGAACCTATATTCTTATTTAGGCATAATGTCAAACATAAGCATGGCCTAAATACTTCTAGCATAAACATGGCATATTGTCAAACATAAGCATGGCATAAAATACTTCTAGCATAGGCATGGCATATTGTCAAACATAAGCATGGCATAAAATACTTCTAGCATAGGCATGGCATATGGTCAAACATAAGCATGGCATAAATACTTCTAGCATGAACATAGCATAATTCAACTTAATCATGATTTAAGCCTAATCACATAATGATGCATAAATATTCCTAAACATGGTGTTTGCTTTAAACTTGCAAAAAGGGGATTTTTGAGTCCAACCTAGCCATGTCTCACATATGTCATTTAACAACATAGAACTAACATGGATTTCAATTATGCCTAATATTATTCATAGCCTAGCCATATTAATGAGTTTTGCAAAAGCATGGTTTAATACATGGATTATGGTGTCAAAATTCCAACATAGTTTCATATGAACTATAACAACCAAACTTGTTCAATTACTTGCAAAATGATTTATGCACAAAATATACATCATGATAGCATAATAACAAAGCCCAAATTCGCATAAATTTCAATCAACTACATACATGTAGCTTCAACATAGATAACATAATTTGCGCAATATTCCAAACGTATACTTGTATAGAACTACCGCATGTAGTTCTTTATAACATAATCCATAAATATCCAAACGTATATAAATTGATAAGAACGCATAAATATGAATTACTTCCATTGCCACAATTCAAGCAATACACATCAACACAGTTGTTTATTATACCAAAGTAATACTCTACTTACAATGGTTGCGGCGAATTCTCTAATTAAGAGACACGATTCCTTTGTTGAATTGATTAGCTTTAGGTTGCTTTGAATTGCTTTAGGCTTTAGAACTTTCTTCCTAACTCTCTCTCTAGTCGGCGGCTAATCTTTGTCGTTCCTCAGCAACATGGCGGCTATAATCTTATTTTGAATGAATAGATTAGGGTTTAGTCTAGGGTTGTTTATATAGAGGTTAGGAATTGATTAGGACCATTGATGTTGCTAGGTTAGATCATAGCCATTCATTAGGAAGAGAGACCAATAAAAACCCGCCACCTAGCCCTAATGACAAAGCAGACCACAGAAATTCGACCACACACCGACCTGGCCAGCCAGGGCTAGACCAGACCTGGCCAGCAGGTCATTTTTGACCTGGGCGCACTTGGCAGGTGCGCCAGGTCAAAAATGTACTGGCGCACTTCACAGGTGCGCCAGTTCATTTTTGTTCTGGCGCACTTCCCAAGTGCGCCAGTGCATTCTGACCCTTTTTCGGTTTTTCGCCTAACTTCGTTCGTCCATAACTTCTTCATACGATATCCGTTTTTCGAAAACTCGGACTCTATTTCGCGTATTTTTCCGAGACGAACGCAATGGCGTATCCCGTTTCCCTTAGTTCTTTGATTTGAAATTAATTATACTTTAATTTGTGAGTTTCGCAGTTATAGAATTCGCGGGGTGTTACATCAACAAAAACCGAAACATTACAAGACAAATAATAAATAACAGCGCTATTCAAAATTTTATTAAGCAGAAAACATTGTAGTTCAAAACATGGTTACATCTTATGTCTGAAATGCATAATACCCAGTACATCAATTTAAAACTTTTGTCTTGCACTTAAATCATTAGAGTACAATAATAAAAGAAGCATAATCCCCAAAACATAGCCATAGTAGAGAGAGATATGAAATCAAGCAGTACATCTAAGCACCTCCAAGCAAGATGAAAGAAGAATCCTGATCAAGCTTGAGTATTCCAACTCTGAGAACCTAGGGGGAGAAACGGAAGAGAAAGAAGAGGAAACAAAATGGATCAGACATAAAGTTTGGTGAATCCAATTACTTTCATCATATAAATAAGTAAAAGTATCATGACAGACATATAAACTGGAGAGATAGATAACGACACAATAAGGAAGGTATGACAAGGTAAATAGGATAAACTTGATAGAATATACTGCGCTTCTCTAATAATTTCTATTTCTCTATGCACCAATACTAGTGTCGTGCAAGATGATCCCTACAAGTATAAGATGGTAGACATAGGCGTACTTCTAGTGAGAGGTTTAACCCTATACAATTAACAGGTAGCCCAACTAAACATACCGGAGTTATCCCTAAGGATATTAACGAGCTCTTAAACATACCAGAGTCTAGATGTACCCTAATTACTACCTCAGTCGATCGGCTCCCTATTCTGTAGATATCCTGTGCTGGCCCCACAGTAGGATCACTACACCAGAAATAGCTTTTGGTAGCATTGGAAAAACGCTGCCATAACTTGTAGTAGCGTTTTAGAAAACGCTGCGATACGACATGCAACTAAAAGTCTGAAAGTTTTTGTTGTGTTTCAATAAACGCAACCAAAAATGAACATATTGTAGCGTTTTAGAAACCCTACAAAAGGTTTTTTTGGCAGCGGGTTAAAAATGCTACTCAAGTGATACTTGCATCGTTTCTCAATTTTTTTGTAGCAGTTTTTCAATCCTACTATATGTTTTTTGTTGCGTTTCATTTTAGCTACAATATCTTTTGTAAATTACATTTGTAGCACTTTTTCAACGCAACTAAAACTTACTGATGCACACCACATTTTAATTACGGTTATTTACTATTAATGGCTTTTAACATTTCCATCAATCGCTTACATATAATAGAAGTATTAAAACAAATAATCATATGAGTATCGTTTTCAAACTAAAATCAATAACACCATATTTAAATACATAAAAAACACATTACTCGTAATATCAAATATAACACCCATAATCATCTTAATAGTAGTGTTTCGACAAGATAAGTGAATTCACATACCACAACTGCTTACAAACAAGCCTACACGACTAGAACAAACAAAATAATAGCTAAAGTCTTGTTCATAGCTTAATGACCACCAGTTCATTGATGCGGCTGCTCTTCACTTTGGAAATCTAATTACCTATACGTAAGTATAACGGTCAATGGTAAGAATCACATACAAGTATAACGATCAACAGTCAGAATTACATAAATGTGCAAAATGCATAAGTTATATATTACAAAGCACGCCAATTGCCTAGTTATTCATCTCTGACATCTCTTATTATACAAGTATGCATCATATCAAAACATGTTTCATCATATTAAATATTCATATAAATGCATATTTGCGAGATTTGAAACAGTGATTGCGGCTAATAATTCAGCTTATATTTGACTCTGTTTTGATATGATACTGAAATTGTATTTCCGTGCCTTCTTGGTGCATAGTTTATTCTCCTTCCTTTTTATTGAACTCTCACCTCATTTTCATACGTTTCCTATTTAAGTATTTGATACATTTTACTGCACTTACGTTCCACCAATACTGCATGTAAAAATTTTAGGTACCTAGCAATAGCATACCACTTAAAAAGGAAAATATTTGATGGACAAGTATCCAAATGGATATAAAACATAATAAAATCTAACTGTTTAAAAATAAAGTAGTGGATACTGTGATTTATAAGTAAAAGCTCCCCTACTAAAGGTAGTGAATGGACAAACTCGGTCCATTTAAAACAGAGGCCACCTCAAACAATCCATTGCCCTAGCGGATCAAGATTTTAAAATCCATAGCCATCCTTAGTTTTGGTTAAACGGCTGATTAACCAGTTCAACCGCACTGAAAATATTTTTACATTTCATGTTATAAATCTTTATTACTCTTTAAGATAAAACATGAATATATAATTTAAGTATTTTTATTTAGTGTTATGTACTTTCTAATGGTAATTCGAAGCGACTACATTATAGATATAATATACATAGATGACTAAACTAATCTAAGTAATTTGAAACAAGATCAGAATCATAAAATTCAAAGATTTTCATTAACTACAATCACAACCTAGAGTAATAAGGTCATATATGTAAAATGCTAAAGATAACGTTGTCATTCAAGAACCTTCAAAACTAGTTCAGGAAGGTTCTTTTAAACAGTGGTGGTGGTGGTAACAATAATAATAATAACTGGAAATCACAAAATACAAATGCTTTAGGAGGTAAGAGTATACTGCTTGAGCCATGATTCCTTGCTCATGGATAAATCAAAGCAATGAGTAACAACAACACATGCTTTGTGGGTCTTTGATTTGATCCAAGTTTTTAACAAGACAATGAATATTCTACAACTTATATATCAAATTATACAAAGCATGGTTAATTTTGTTCTCAAAAGGAAGATGAGAGAAGTTTTTCAAATTCTACTACTTATACTTTCCATTCTACAAAATATGGTTTATTCAGGCAGAGAATACATGGATGTGAGACTAATATAATCATTGAAACTAATCAGTACTATCTTTGGAAGATATAATTTAGTACTAACCTGGCATAATGCACAACAAGAACAAATTAGATGATGGATGAAATCATCTAGCAGACTGTCCCTTCCCTGTCAAAGTTATACATAATATGTTTCACTTAAACTGATATCTCAACATATCTAAACAGATAACATGCATCATTTAAGATGCATACAAATAATTAATGATAAGATTGCATTTCATATCTTACCCCAATATTAAACTGCTTCCTGATCCTGTTACGAAAATAGCCACAATAAGCGCCGAATGAGAGAGCAGAGGCTACCTCCATGTACAGATAGGAAAGGTATTCAGTGGACACAAAAAAGATGAAGTTGAACAGAATTGTCAGTGTAAAAAGGAAATATATGAAACCCTGAAAGAAAAGAAGAAGGAAAACAGAAAAAAAACACAAATCAGTGAATGATAATCAGGACTGTGAAGAAGTAAGAAAACACTAAGTTTAAATTAACTAAATATCGCTCATAAGACAACATGGTTGTGTTCACAAGTTGTCTGAGATATTTTCACTTATCTACTTAATCATTTTGTGTTCTTTTTTTCCCCTTGAAAAAGAAAATTTATTGAAATATATTACTTGTGAAATGTAACTAAAGTTAGCTGCTTTATACCATAAGCAAAATAGTTCAAAAAACACTCATCGGAATGAGAGAAATGCTTCTAAGAATGTTCAACTGCTAATATATTTGCTTCGAGTTTTACAGAGGAGTCTGAATGGTGATTAAATATACACAAGAAAAAACTAACCTGCGGAAAAGAGGGGCCAAGGTTAGCTCCTTTAATATTCTTCCCACAACTTCCGTCGTTGAAAGACACTCTTCCTCCTGCAATTTAGTCAAGCAAAAGGCAAGGATAAAATAAAATAGCAAACAGTTAGGATGATGAGCAACTTCAACATTTCATGAGATTGAAGTACTCTATCAAATGCTGAAATATGGTAAGAATTCAATCATATAACATTACATACCTCAAAAATTCAATCATATAACATTACATACCTCAAAAAGTGAATCCTTCCTAATGATTAAACCAATAACACGAGAAGGATGAGAGACAATTAACTTATTCAAAACAATTCAGTTCATTTCATAATATTTATTTTGTTGTTAAACCGTATAGTTAAATTTCAATGCTTATTCAAAACAATTCAGTTCGTTTCATAATATTTTAGACGATCAACCATCATTTGTTAACCATAACCCAATGTTGATTACAGTTCAATTAATACGATTTGAACTCATTATCACAATCTTATTTTATTATTTATTCAGGAAAATTTAATTCTATTTATTTATTTAACTTTTTAAATTTAGACAACGTATAATTCTATTCACTATTTTCCAATCACCTACCATCTGTTCCCTTCAGACTTCATCATCCAATACTGACACTGCTTTCCTTTCTTTTCTTTAGACGAATATATCTCCATATATATATATATATTTATTTATATCTTTAAAAGAATACTTTTTATTATTATTTATAATATTCTATTCCCATTCTTTTCTTTTTCTTTTCTTTATTTTCTTTCACTAATTATTTGCTCGACAGCCCAACCTTCATAGGCCCATTCCCTTCATTACTTCTTATATTCTAATTTCTGGCCTAATAGCCCAAATGCCAGTTCGTCCTTTTATCCTTTTCTACTGCTATCACCATTTTTTTTCTGTCCTTTGTTTTACTCCACAGCGCCGCTTTTCATCTTTGACCACTTCTACCTACGCATGATCCTTCTCCTGTTCTCATTCTTGCCATCACTCTCTTTTTATATTTCTTTACTTGATACTACCCTTTTCTCCTATCCCAATTTATACTTGCTGCGCCTACCCTCTTCTTCACTAGAGAATAATGTCAGATAAAAAGTATTACTTGAGTGTAAACTATCTTCATGACACAAAGGTTTGTACTGAGCTCTTTTTGTTTCAGGTTTGAAACTATACGACATATGGTAAGTGTCGGCTCAGTGCATATATTTGTTTTATTATGGATATATGATACCCACCTTACTAACTACTTTGCTTCTTCATTTTGTTGCTCACCGGAACACACACCGTATACACACGGTGCATCTGTGCACCAACACGCGCGCTACACCCACCATCACAAAACTGGTGTACTCATGTGCCTACTCTCCCTCCCTATTTTCCTTTGTTTTGTTTGATTTTAAACCCAACTTGTTAGCAAAATGGATTCAATTTCCACCTTAAGCATAAGAACCCAGGATTTCCTATATTATTGTAATATGTTAGAGTGGCTAGTGTTTGTTATGTAATGCATCAAAAAGCTAAACTTCCTGCTTGGAGCTGCTGTTACCATCCCTTCTTCTTTTCGTTTACCCTACCGTGCCTCTCCCTTCTTCTTAGTCTAACATTCTTTTTCTTGTTTGTACGTTTTCCAGTTTTTGCCTACTTTTTTTTCCTTATTCTCCTTTCCACTCCTCAAGATTTGAACTGCCCAAACCTTCCCAGTGATGCTCCAGGCAACGCAAATGCCCTCCTCCTTACGTTTAAATCTTGTTTGATCCCCTCATTTCCTAGTATAATTCCTTGCATTTTCTCTTGCTTTCTCTCTTCCTTGGCTCCTACTAACTTTCGTTTTTATTTTGTTATTATTTTTTTCATTGCAATTTCTATTGTCCCCTACTTCTACATGTTCTATATGAACACTCAGTGCGCCGTGCACTTGTGCACATGCAAAGACATATCGCAGGTCCAATCCGATTATTCTTATGAACCCTTCTTCTTTTCTTACCGTCCGTCCCTTCTTATTTTCCTACTACTCATACCTGCCTTTGCTCCAACATATAAGTGAGTGCTGCACACTGCTAGCATCACCATCCCCTGATCGAACACATCCAGACCACTGCTTTGCCTAACTCTGACCGGATCATGTCAGACCACCCTCTTCCCCATTTCCGTCATGCCCTGCAGCTCCACCATGCCCAAGCTCGGCCTCCATCGAATCACACCCTAAGACGGAAACAAACCCGTATCTTCCCTTAAAAAGAAAGCCTCGACCTGGCCTAAAATCTCCACTGCTAGTCTCCTCCTCTGACCAGACAGCCTTTAGACCCGCATGCACCATTACTCCTCCTCTGGCTGAGCCCAGCTAACCTGACCTGAGCTCCTCTACACAAAACCAAGCTTCTACAACTTTGCACATCCTTGAGCATCACCACCGAGTCACGTGCAACCTCCTAAACCCCCCTGGCCATGACTACACCCATCTAGGAAGAGCCTGAGCTTAGGCCGAACCTCCTGGGCCCCATCTTGGTCGAGCTTTGTGACCTTCTCCCTACTTCTTTAATAAAAGTATTCTAGTCCAAAAGCTTGGAGTTGAAAATTGGATCAGTCGTGTCTTGTTTGTTCGTGCCAATTACATCGAGTTGTAATTGCTTCGTATTGTATCGATGATAGTCTAACTCCTTAATTCCCCACTTGTTTATTTATATTTCAACTTTTATTGTTTATTTTCTAACTTATCTTCAAACACGCAAATTAGATTCACCGTTTAATCGCCGCTGCTATCACCATTTACAATACTTTGATTTACATTTAAAGATTTCTGCGTTTTAATACTTGAATTTACAGCTTTTCGAGAGAAAGCTAACATATAATTTTTCATAAATTTTTGAAAACGAACTTGTTTATATTTGGAATTAAAAGTATTTTTTACATTTTTAATAATCTAATATGAATTCTATTACAGAATTGATAGAACTGGGTAATTAGACCTTAGCTACAAATTTTGCATTACATTCTACCACTGCCTCCATTATTTCAACACACTTCTTTGTTCATATCGACAACCTAACTTCCGCTCAAATAGAAAGCAACCACCTCCATTATTTTAACACTTCAAATGGCTTGCATCCCCTTACCAATAATCCCTCGTTCCAACTTATATTGATTGTAAATTGTGTGTATTTGGTCACAATATAAACATTTACGGAAGTATGACTCCACAAGTGATTTTGTATAACTGCTAAAGTGAAAACCTTAGGCTATCATGTTCCTATCATTATGTGAAAACCTTAGGCAAGTATGGGAAAAAACTAATACTTCAGTAAAATTGAGAAATGACCATCGCCAACAAAACTAAATTATTAGATTTATATTTCATAGGATAAACATAAATTTCAGTAGTAACTAAAACTTACTTGAACTTGACGTATATTTCATAGGATAACCTTAAGCGATTGTGCTCCTATCATTATGTGAAAACTTTAGGCTTGTATGCATATCCTGTTTCTGCAAAAACATGGAATAAAAGCATTTAATAACAACAAATAAAAACTCGGTTCCGGTGTGTTTATGCATTTAATAACAACAAATTCTACAATGACTATTCAAAATTGTAATCCTTGTATATGCTTGTTTCCTGTTATACTTGTTTCGTGCATATACTTGTTTCTTGTTATATACTGGTTTCCTGTTACAAAATATATTTACTTGTTTCCTGTTATACAGAAAAATAATAGAAAAACAATCCTTATATACACTTGTTCCCTGTTATACAAAAAAATAATCCCTGTATATACTTGTTATAACAGAAAAATAATCCCTGTATATACTTGTTTCCTATTATACAATGGCTATTCAAAATTATACAATGAATACTCACAATTTTGTTTGTTTCAATCTATGACAGGTTTGCAATAAAATAACAGCATAAAGAATTCAAGCCTGACACTAGATTATCTAGTGGGCTATGAAATAATTTATAAATAATCCTAATATACCTTAATATCTCTCAGCATCAAACACTGTAAACATAAGCCACTTCAAACAATAAGAAAAGTGAGATTTCACCACTGATATGCATGCTTAACACAGTAAACGTAATCCAAGATAAAATACATGGACAACTTACATGCATGAAAATGAACGTATACCTAAGTTGTGAAGGGAAATTAATTGTGGTTGTTTTTCCAAGTTTTGGCGAGCGCTATCTTTCTTCTATACTGTCTGAATCCATAAAGAAAGAAGCTGAAAACGTGATTTATGATAACATGTACTAGCTATAATTTACGTACCTTAACAACGGATCTAGATCTGAATCGGCTGCGTCGATAGTTCCACAATCTGAAACACACCGAAAAACATAATCTGAAACGCAATCTGAATCAATTTCTAGATCTGAAACAAACCAAAACCTCACTCAAACCCGCGATGGGAAAGAACCCAAATTACAATTCGGTAGCTAAGGATTTAGAGTGGAAAACCCGGAGGGGGGATTGAGGGGAAAATCGGGGGGGGGAGGGGGCGAAGGGGAAATTAGGGGTGAAATCGGAAGGAAAATCGAGATGAAAATAGAGCATGAACCGAATAAATGTGAATATGCTGTGAAGCCAATGAAAATTGAGGGGGGGAGAATTTCAGTTGGAGGGAATTTTTGGTGAAATGGAAAAGTTAAAAACAAACATCACAAGGGTTGGCTACAGGCTGTATAATTATGTTCACATTCTCCCAGCACAAAAATAAAAAGAAAAGAACTAAAATAGTATTAGTTGCTTTCACACCATAAACGCTGCCAATAAAAGCATCTAAAAACATGATTTCTTGTAGTGGATGTATCACTTCCTAAAGTGGCAACCCTTCGTTTTCATTATGTGCACAACCATATCTACAGGTGTCACGGCGTCTAAACCTTCTCTGCCGGACCCATGCACGCATATGACCCTGTCGGAATGCGCTGCCTACACCGTCCCGCACATTTGGATCTCTTACAATAAGCCCAATAAGAGTGCCCCGACTCTGACCTAGTTCGAAGTACTCGTTTGATACATATTTATGGGTTACTGATTGAAACGGGTCCCACACTCAAGATGTTACAAGCTTCCCCCTACGCTTGCATCCTCACTACTAGGTTTTACACAGGTTATGCCATACCAGAGTAAAAAGATTGCATAATCCCACAGGTTAAGTTTATGGGCATATATATAAATATTACGCACAACCGTAGATATACTTAACCCTCCCACGTTTCATACAATTTTAGTTAACCCCTACTCTAGTTAACATATACAATCCCTATGGATTCAACTAGGTTAAATATTAAAGTTTATAACCATATTCATTTATGGTTATAATGTGCTAGACCTCACACATTAAGCCTATAACTTGTGGATGTTGGATATGCCGGTTGGTTCCAGGCAGACTTCTTCCACAAGTCAGACTTAACCTCATGTCTTAGCCCGTTACGTGTTTATGCACTTAGACCCCTCACATTAGATTCACCACTTGTGGTTGCTGGATATGCCGGTTGGTTCCGAGAAGATTTCCACCACAAGTGTAATCTATCCTCGTATCTAAGCGCGGTTACAGTTTCTAATTACTGTAATTCTAGGCATTTCCATTATTAACCAATTATTCTTATGTCATTATAGGTTTTCATGCCCCTTCCCAAGTCATGTTCATAATGAACCATATGTCCCAAATTAAGGTCTTTAATCACAATTGTGGTTTATGCCCCAAATCCACATTCATGTATTACATTCAATTTATGCCTAAATTTCTCAATACAAGTAGTGCCTCAATTTTAACGTTTTCCCCTTATTCCCAATTATGCCTAGGCTCGAAGGTAGCCTGACTATAAAAATAAAAAGGGAAAGAAGAAGGGAAGAGGACTGAAATGAACATAATAAACAAGATTAACATATAATTGCAGAAATAGGCATAGAAACTTGTTAGACCAAAAAATGGTTCTAACACCCAAATTGACTAAAATTCTAATAAAATAAGATTAAAAACAGAAAAGAGACACGAGATTTATAGTGGTTCGGCGTTAAAGAGCCTACGTCCACTTTATATCACTTTGCTTGATGATGTAGATGAAAATACAACAAGATATTCACTCAATCTCACTCATTTTTCATATACATTCACTCGATTATATATAAGATATCCTTTGAATGATGATTTAGATTGTTTGGGAGTACTAAAATTCGGTTCTCAAAGATACTCAAACTTTCAGAGTGCCAAAAAGATCCCTCTAAATGCCTCTTGATGGGGTATTTATAGGTGAAAATTCCTCCTGGATCCAGGTTGGATCGGGTATACGTGGCTTCCATCCCGTCACTTTCGGGATTGGGTGAGTTCTGGTGAGGACAACACATCTAGTTAGTGGCCATCGTGGGTAGAAAGTGGATGTAACTATCCTGAATATCCAGGAGATCGTAGAGCGAAGTAGCAGGATGCACTAGGTTCGGATCGGATAGGCTAGCAGATAGGGTTCGGATCGGCCCTACTACCTCCGATCCGATCCGAATACTTTCCTTCCTTCTTTGTCTTGTTTTTGTTTCTACTCCTGTAATTTCGATCCGAACCGGATGCATAACAGAGTGTCTTTTGTCTACTTGATCTTCTAACTTTTTGACTTTGTGTAGCCTAGTTTACAAAGTAAGCTAACATTTTGCCCCCTCAAAGGATGCTTCTGTTGGAAACGAAGCATGCTTTGATGTTATCTATTCATTGGTCTTTGAATTTAAGTCGCTGAGAAGTTGTTTCCGTTGATGTGTAGGGATATATTGCTTCAGACAGTCACATCTCTTGACGCTTATATATATCACGTAGCGTGTAGGCTACTTTCTTCATTTTTTAACAAGTTTGAAGTTTCTTCTTGATTTCCACCGGTCCCTCTAGGTAATTCCTTTCCTTATTTCTCTTTTTTCTCCCCTATACATGTTGAATTAATCTTCTTAGGCTCTTGGGTCGGTTCCTGTTCGAATGGCTTTTCCTATGTCTTAACGTTGTTAGGCTAACAGGCCCAATATCCATGGACCAGCTTTCCGGTCCGAACGGAAAGGAGTGCCACGTTAATAGGAACACGAAGAGACTTCTTCACCTATAACACCCTGTATTTTAAATGTAATTAAAAATGTATATATATCCATAGATAGGATTAATATGGTGATGTATAATGAAAATTAATTAATATATGAAAGAAAGAAAGGATTGGTTGCATGCGATGTAAATATGTTGCATGCACTGATTTGCAAACAAATGCATTAACATTAAAAGAAAAATAAAAGAAAAAGATTCATGCATTGGTTTAATTTAAGTATTGTAACTAACATGAAAAAGAGAAGTAAGGAGAGAACAATAATTATCATTGTTCTAAGACTTATTAACAAAAGACTTTGTAGCTCAGTTGGTTAAGGCATTGGATTTGTAACATGAAGGTCGGGGGTTCGAACCCCGGCGGCAGCATAATTTTTATCACTGTTCTAAAGAGTGCCAACTGAACATGCAAATATATGAACATATACAAATTCAAAATTTGAAAGGATAAGAACGTACATATAAGGAAATAAAGAAAATATATGTATATACATGAGATTATACATATATATATGCAGAAATATATGTATATGAAAGATAAAATTTAAGATAAGGCTATAGTAAATGAAATATGGCAAGAATTAAATAACTGTGCAACATCGTTTGAATTTTGAAAATAAAATGAAAGTTGTGCATGTGTATATATATATATATATATATATATATATATATATATACGCGCAAAATGGTCGTTAAAGGAATTGTATACATATAAGAATATTTCATGTGAATATAACAGTTAAATAAATTCCAGAAATTCAAAAGTTCGAAAATCAAAATTCTACGCCAAAACAATTCAAACATTCGAAATTCAAATTTCTGCGCCAAAACAGCTTGTGGGACCCAATGCTGACTTAGAACTGCATGTACGATAAGATTTGGCTAGATTCATCTGTGAACCTCGACTATTTTCTTAACTAGGTTCAATGCTGACTCAGCGCTGCGTGTACGATAAGGTCTTGAGCAGCTATATAAACACCCCTAGGCCTATTGTAATCTTCACTAAAGTTCATGGCAACGCCATGGCTCTACTCTAACTCATATTCTTCTTCTTCCTCACTAAATCTCTAATCTATTCTACTCTCCTCTCTCCTCACAAAACTATTCTTAAATTTAAAAAGAATTAGATTGAGGAATTCTATTACTACGAACAAAATAAAGGGGAGATTCAAGTATTGCGCAAGAACATAAAATAAATCCAGATCTGAAATTCAAGCTATGCAACACAAAAAGGAGGAAAATCAATCCAAGATCTACGGATTAAAGCACAAAAATCATTGTTAGTGGAATTATGATAAAATTTTGTATAATAGTATTACTATCGTTCATCATTTCCCCAGTTATAAATTCAATGCAAAAATTTATGTTAAAATAATTGTTCCTTTATTCTCTTGCCCCTTTTTATTTTTGAGATCTAGGTTATCTCGAACCTAGACAAAATCTTATTATGTATACGTATAGTGGAAATATGAAAATATTGGGGTATAACTTATTTTATGCGAACAAAGAACATAATTCATAATTTTGGGGTTTGTGGCATAACAATTGTTATCTCATATATTGGGCATAATCTATTTTATACAGTCGCGGAATGTGATCTATAATGTTGGATTTAAGTAAGTTTGACACAATTGTCATTGGATATGGATTATATGAAATTAGGTATAATTGGACATTGGAAATTTACATGTTTGGGCATAACATGGATTGGAAGGATTTGTGTATGATTTGGAATATGGACATAATTATATTGCAATATTAAATTTATGCAAATTGGGAATAAATCTAATTGACTATGGTGTTGGTATAATTTAATATGAATAAATTGGTATGAACGGCATGTAATTTGATAACATTGATTTTATGAAAGTGAGTATTATTGGATATTTTGGATAATTGGAATATATATATATATGAAATTGGCATATTTGGGTAGGAATTACATGGAATTGATGAAATTGCCTATAATTGGAAATTTGTAATTAAGGCTAATTAATATGTAATTAGTGACAAGTTGGAATAGGCAAAATTGTAAACATGACTATATGTTGAATTTGAAGCACATAACGAGAAAATTGGGGTTCAGATGAAATACGATGTTAATGAACCTTTGACACGAGGTTAGGTGCAATTGTGGTGTAAGACTGCCCGGAACCGCCCGGCAAATCCAGCTGCCATAATTGGACGTCTAATGTGAGAGGTCAAAGGCATGAAATGTAGGCGTAACGGTTGGTGACACGAGGTTAGACCCGCTTTGTGGTGTAAGACTGCCCGGAACCGCCCGGCGAATCCAGCAGCCACAAAGTGTTCGGTCTAATGTGGGAGGTCATGCACCGTTCGTCATAATGAATGAATTAAGGAATACTAACCATAATAAGACATGTGGGTGACATGGGTATGGTTAGAGGGTTAAGTGGGTGACATGTAAATATGGACTTAACCATAGTAAGACAAGACATGTTAACATGTAAATGTGGACTTAACTATAGTAAGATATGTAAAGTAAAACATGAATAAGGTGGACTTAACCGTAGTACAACATGGGTAAGACATGGATACAATAATAAAAGAGGTTAAGTGGGACATGGGCAACATTTAAGACATACGTACATAATGCTTAACCAAAGGGGACCCGTTATGGCATTACAAATTAATTGTATTGGGCAAAGTTTAAGTAGCGGGTTAAGTAAAAGGAAGGGTTAAGTCAAACCTAAAATTAACGACACAGTAATGGGGGAATGATAACTACCTATTATAAACTTGAATTAAATATGTAAAACTTGTCCTAGGGACAAGGGAAGATTATGACTTAAGATATAATACAACACTTGAAGGGTGGGACGACTTATACTATGAAATAAGTTAATCTAAGTTGAAAATGTGGGAAAACACCCGTACGCTATCGTTTGATAAAGAAAACTTAAGTCATGTTTGAATTCGTTGAAAAACCTTAGTTAAAAAGGAACTAAGTAACGAACCTTAGTTGAAAAGAGAACTAAGTAACAGAAACTAAGTATCAAACCTTGGTTAAGAGAACCAAGTAATAAACCTTAGTTAAGATAACTAAGTAATGAGAAAGAGAACTAAGCAGTAAACCTTAGTTAAGAGGGCTAAGTAGTAAACCTTAGTTAAGAAAACGAACGATTCAGGAAACTAAGTGGTAAACCTTAGTTAAGAGAACTAAGTACTAAACCTTAGTCAAGAAACTCAAGTAGAACACGAGAAGGAGCGAACGTCCGTCTGATCATGAAAAAGGCTCCAACGTCTTGGGTTACGAAGCACGCAGCTTCAAGGGGACATGAGGGTACTCTTGGTATCCCTCTGTGAGAATGCAGATGATCCGCCTGGGCTCACAGAGGTTAAGGTCTGCGTTAGAAGAACCAAGAGTATGCCTTGATTGCAATATAGGGCAACCTAAAGACTAGGATGGACCAGCGTGATTCGGCGAGACAAGTGGCCCTGTGACAGCGACTCGTCGACTACCTACCATCTTGAGTCAGTCGAGATACGTAAAACGGAAAGGCGGAGAACTCCAAAAGACCATATACTTGTTATCTAGTTATGGGTGAGGTTGGCCAATAGGTTTGTGGGGGCATAGGGTGGCCTGCGTATAGTTCTCATTTTTCAAGGTGTGCCTTTCATTAGTTGAGGGAGGGGTCAAGTGGGACCATAGCCACTGGAAAAACAGACCTTAGCATCTGCATCGGCAGATAACTTAAAGCTCCCGACCGAGTTCCGTGTTTCTTGATTAGCCCTGCCACGGGACTCGGGCCGCACATATAGAGATCATGTGCAACTAGATATCTAGCACGTTTACGATACGATTAGGATGTCAAGTTTAGGAACACTTAGCACTCTGGGTAGTGTGTTCTAGACTAAGGGGCATCGTTCGATAGGTAGCATAATCCCTAGTTGGACCTAGGTCGCGTAAACCCTAAATCCGAGAAGCGTTCAATAGGTAGCATAAACCCCAATGACCCTGGGTAGCATAAACCCTAGTTGAATCTAAGAAGTGCTCGATAGTATACCTTAGATTTGATATAGATGATACACGGAATCTAGCAAGATCGAGAGCGGCAGTCCAAACGATTTCAAGAATGGTGGCACTACACTAAAGTAGTATATATTTACATGATGAAGCCCGTACGACATACGGCAAGGGGCTGTATATATACATGGAAAAGGATTAGACGAGTTGGGGGTATCTACATATACGTTGTATTAGGTTAACCTACTAGTGAGACATGAGTATAGCCTAGAGAGCTAATATCGCGAATAACCTAATAAGCAAGAAAATAAAACTGAACTATATATGTAGTATTACACAGAAGTTTATTATAAGTCCACTCACACAGAACTTATGTTCTGACCCCCTCCTCATTACATACTTCCAGGTTAGGTTCAAGGCAGAGATGGTATAACTATCGATACTGGTTAGACAGTATGATATATAAGGTAAAGCTATTTTTGAATATAAATTCCTTCCGCTGTGAGATGCTTTACGAGTTCTGACATATTTCTTTTTCTCTGTCTTTTTCTGTAGGATACCAGAGCACCTAACTCGGCTCTCGATGGATCGAATTTGAAAAATTCGGTCTGTCGAAATTCGAGTTGTTACATCTGGTATCAGAGCTTCGGTTTAGTGATCTTAGGAAGATAATGAGTGAACGTATTTTTATTTTCTAAAATATAAATATATTATATATAAACCTAAATCCATAAAGTAGCCCACTAGTTATGAAAAGAGTTGGGATATTTAGTTTGTACACAAAAGTAAAAAAAAAATGGAAATTTTTGAGACCATTAGGTGGTTTGGAAAGTGTACAATATGGCTTAGAGCTAATGAAAGAAAAGTATCCCATAGGGTGGAAACTGAAATATTAGTATTTCAGATTAGTGGGTTTAGAAATGAAACCTTAGAAATTAGAAAAGGGTTAAAATGTGGAAAATGGATTAGGAATATATACATAGTTGAGAGAATTGGTTTGGAAAGTGCCTAGGGAAGCCTAGTTGAGTTGAAAGACCCACTTTGAGTTTAACCCAATAATAAACTTTTAAGAACTTGAATTTGTAAAAGAGTTTGTGGTGTTTTTCTAGTTTTAATCTTAAAAGTAATTTATGATGTTTGAAAAATTATTTAGTGCATGTTGGGTTTTGAAAGTAAAGTGGGGTATAAAACAATGATTTTAAAAAAATTCTCTCATTTAAAACGTGCATAATATAGAGCATATATAGCTCGCTAGTTTTCATATTATAATATATGAAAGGATTGAAAAGAAAGTGTTGCATTTTGTAAAAGAAATTCTATTCTGTTAACAATAAGTTTTGATTATTGTTTTAAAAAGAAATTTTGTTGGGTGAACAAAATAAGCGGTAAAGTGTAAGAATAGAGTAGATATTTGCACCTTAGCAGCCAAAGTTAACATTAGGAACAATGTAACCCATTAGTTGTCCTTGTCTACTCCAGTTTCATGATCTGAAGAAAATGTTTAGCATTTTATTTTGTGACATGTTTTTTTTGGGTTTGGCAAAAGCAAGTTTTTGAGAAAAGAATAAAAGTTTTACCACTTTTAGTTTTTGGAAAAAGAATGTAATAAAAAAAGAAAGAAGGCCAAACCATGTTTTAAAAATGGAGTAGTTAAGGATTAAGGCCTAGAAAGAACGAGATAAAGTTAAAGCAATTAGAACCAACTGGGGATTGGTTGAGTTGAGTAATTCTTTGAATGTCAATCTGATGTTGATTTTGGTCTTCGGGGTTGATACTCAGGGAGTTATTTTCTTGCCAATTTACAATCAAAGATTAGCCAGTGTTGAACTAATGGAAAATTCCCATAGAATGCATAAGTCGTGTGAGTCTAGGATACAGTTTGAGTTGAAAACAGAAAAGCTTGGTTGAAAAATAAACTTAAGAAGAAGACTAGCCTAACTAACAAAGAAAACAACTAAATCAATCAAGCAACAAAGCAAGATGGGAAAAGAAAATGAAAATTTTAAGAAAAAGATGAATAAATATGAAATTACTCCAAGATAAGTTAAAATAGAAAAGGAAGCTTTCTAATGTGGTTGTACTTGGACATGAAAATAGGAAATCTTTATAGAATAGTTATGTAAAAATCCAAGTGCAATTAGAAAAGAAAAATGGAGGATGTGGATTTTTCCGTTTTCATAACATAAGAAATCGAATTTGGAAACTTAGATTTTTCTAAATTTCGAATTTAATGATGGTTGGTAGGGTTTTGGATGCGACAATTGGATGAACTATGCTCTTATTTTGTAAGAGTATGGGAAAATTTGGGTGAAAAATGTTTTGATTTTTCAAAAATATTGCATTCATATAGAACTGCAAGTATATTTAGGATGTGAGCATCATGATTTGAAAGAGTTTTTAAAATTTGCATACATATAGGTGGATCCAAATTAGGCATACATGATTTGCTATGATGTAATTCACTTTGCACATGTGCACAATGCTGCAACAATTGGATGAACACTTATTGGATGTTGCGAGGGATTATCTATTTTACTCTTATCGAATTTCGGGGACGAAATTCTTTAAGGGTGGGAGAATGTAACACCCCGTATTTTTAATGTAATTAAAAATGTATATATATCCATAGATAGGATTAATATGGTGATGTATAATGAAAATTAATTAATATATGAAAGAAAGAAAGGATTGGTTGCATGCGATGTAAATATGTTGCATGCACAGATTTGCAAACAAATGCATTAACATTAAAAGAAAAATAAAAGAAAAAGATTCATGCATTGGTTTAATTTAAGTATTGTAACTAACATGAAAAAGAAAAGTAAGGAGAGAACAATAATTATCATTGTTCTAAGACTTATTAACAAAAGACTTTGTAGCTCAGTTGGTTAAGGCATTGGATTTGTAACATGAAGGTCGGGGGTTCGAACCCCGGCGGCAGCATAATTTTTATCACTGTTCTAAAGAGGGCCAACTGAACATGCAAATATATGTACATATACAAATTCAAAATTTGAAAGGATAAGAACATACATATAAGGAAATAAAGAAAATATATGTATATACATGAGAATATATATATATGCATAAATATATGTATACGAAAGATAAAATTTAAGATAAGGCTATAGTAAATGAAATATGGCAAGAATTAAATAACTGTGCAACATCGTTTGAATTTTGAAAATAAAATGAAAGTTGTGCGTATATATATATATATATACGCGCAAAATGGTCGTTAAAGGAATTGTATACATATAAGAATATTTCATGTGAATAAAACAGTTAAATAAATTCCAGAAATTCAAATGTTCGAAAATCAAATTTCTACGCCAAAACAATTCAAACATTCGAAATTCAAATTTCTGCGCCAAAACAGCTTGTGGGACCCAATGCTGACTTAGCACTGCATGTACGATAAGATTTGGCTAGATTCATCTGCGAACCTGGACTATTTTCTTAACTAGGTTCAATGCTGACTCAGCGCTGCGTGTACGATAAGGTCTGGAGCAGCTATATAAACACCCCTAGGCCTATTGTAATCTTCACTAAAGTTCATGGCAACGCCATGGCTCTACTCTAACTCATATTCTTCTTCCTCACTAAATCTCTGATCTATTCTTCTCTCCTCTCTCCTCACAAAACTATTCTTAAATTTAAAAAGAATTAGATTGAGGAATTCTATTACTACGAACAAAATAAAGGGGAGATTCAAGTATTGCGCAAGAACATAAAAGAAATCCAGATCTGAAATTCAAGCTATGCAACAAAAAAAAGGAGGAAAATCAATCCAAGATCTACGGATTAAAGCACAAAAATCATTGTGAGTGGAATTATGTTAAAATTTTGTATAATAGTATTACTATCGTTCATCATTTCCCGAGTTATAAATTCAATGCAAAAATTTATTTTAAAATAATTGTTCCTTTATTCTCTTGCCCCTTTTTATTTTTGAGATCTAGGTTATCTCGAACCTAGACGAAATCTTATTATGTATACGTATAGTGGAAATATGAAAATATTGGGGTATAACTTATTTTATGCGAACAAAGAACATAATTCGTAATTTTGGGGTTTGTGGCATAACAATTGTTATCTCATATATTGGGCATAATCTATTTTATACAGTCGAGGAATGTAATCTATAATGTTGGATTTAAGTAAGTTTGACACAATTGTCATTGGATATGGATTATATGAAATTAGGTATAATTGGACATTGGAAATTTACATGTTTGGGCATAACATGGATTGGAAGGATTTGTGTATGATTTGGAATATGGACATAATTATATTGCAATATTAAATTTATGCAAATTGGGAATAATTCTAATTGACTATGGTGTTGGTATAATTTAATAAGAATAAATTTGTATGAACGACATGTAATTTGATAACATTGATTTTATGAAAGTGAGTATTATTGGATATTTTGGATAATTGGAATATATATATATATATATATATGAAATTGGCATATTTGGGTAGGAATTACATGGAATTGACGAAATTGCCTATAATTGGAAATTTGTAATTAAGGCTAATTAATATGTAATTAGTGACAAGTTGGAATAGGCAAAATTGTAAACATGACTATATGTTGAATTGGAAGCAAATAACAAGAAAATTGGGGTTCGGATGAAATACGATATTAATGAACCTTTGACACGAGGTTAGGCGCAATTGTGGTGTAAGACTGCCCGGAACCGCCCGGCAAATCCAGCTGCCACAATTGGACGTCTAATGTGAGAGGTCAAAGGCATGAATTGTAGGCGTAACGGTTGGTGACACGAGGTTAGACCCGCTTTGTGGTGTAAGACTGCCCGGAACCGCCCGGCGAATCCAGCAGCCACAAAGTGTTCGGTCTAATGTGGGAGGTCATGCATCGTTCGTCATAATGAATGAATTAAGGAATACTAACCATAATAAGACATGTGGGTGACATGGGTATGGTTAGAGGGTTAAGTGGGTGACATGTAAAATAGGACATGTAAATATGGACTTAACCATAGTAAGACAAGACATGTTAACATGTAAATGTGGACTTAACTATAGTAAGATATGTAAAGTAAAACATGAATAAGGTGGACTTAACCGTAGTACAGCATGGGTAAGACATGGATACAATAATAAAAGATGTTAAGTGGGACATGGGCAACATTTAAGACATACATACATAATGCTTAACCAAAGGGGACCCGTTATGACATTACAAATTAATTGAATTGGGTAAAGTTTAAGTAGCGGGTTAAGTAAAAGGAAGGGTTAAGTCAAACCTAAAATTAACGACACAGTAATGGGGGAATGATAACTACCTATTATAAACTTGAATTAAATATGTAAAACTTGTCCTAGGGACCAGAGAAGATTATGACTTAAGATATAATACAACACTTGAAGGGTGGGACGACTTATACTATGAAATAAGTTAATCTAAGTTGAAAATGTGGGAAAACACCCGTACGCTATCGTTTGATAAAGAAAACTTAAGTCATGTTTGAATTCGTTGAAAAACCTTAGTTAAAAAGGAACTAAGTAACGAACCTTAGTTGAAAAGAGAACTAAGTAACAGAAACTAAGTATCAAACCTTGGTTAAGAGAACCAAGTAATAAACCTTAGTTAAGATAACTAAGTAACGAGAAAGAGAACTAAGCCGTAAACCTTAGTTAAGAGGGCTAAGTAGTAAACCTTAGTTAAGAAAACGAACGATTCAGGAAACTAAGTGGTAAACCTTAGTTAAGAGAACTAAGTACTAAACCTTAGTCAAGAAACTCAAGTAGAACACGAGAAGGAGCGAACATCCGTCTGATCATGAAAAAGGCTCCAACGTCTTGGGTTACGAAGCACGCAGCTTCAAGGGGACATGAGGGTACTCTTGGTATCCCTCTGTGAGAATGCAGATGATCCGCCTGGGCTCACAGAGGTTAAGGTCTGCATTAGAAGAACCAAGAGTATGCCTTGATTGCAATATAGGGCAACCTAAAGATTATGATGGACCAGCGTGATTCGGCGAGACAAGTGGCCCTCTGACAGCGACTCGTCGTCTACCTACCATCTTGAGTCAGTCGAGATACGTAAAACGGAAAGGCGGAGAACTCCAAAAGACCATATACTTGCTATCTAGTTATGGGTGAGGTTGGCCAATAGGTTTGTGGGGCATAGGGGGGCCTGCGTATAGTTCTCATTTTTCAAGGTGTGCCTTTCATTAGTTGAGGGAGGGGTCAAGTGGGACCATAGCCACTGGAAAAACAGACCTTAGCATCTGCATCGGCAGATAACTTAAAGCTCCCGACCGAGTTCCGTGTTTCTTGATTAGCCCTGCCACGGGACTCGGGCCGCACATATAGAGGACATGTGCAACTAGATATCTAGCACGTTTACGATACGATTGGGACGTCAAGTCTAGGAACACTTAGCACTCCGGGTAGTGTGTTCTAGACTAAGGGGCATCGTTCGATAGGTAGCATAATCCCTAGTTGGACCTAGTTCGCGTAAACCCTGCTATCTGAGAAGCATTCAATAGGTAGCATAAACCCCAATGACCCGGGGTAGCGTAAACCCTGGTTGAATCTAAGAAGTGCTCGATAGTATACCTTAGATTAGATATAGATGATACACGGAATCTAGCAAGATCGAGAGCGGCAGTCCAAACGATTTCAAGAATGGTGGCACTACACTAAAGTAGTATATATTTACATGATGAAGCCCGTACGACATATGGCAAGGGGTTGTATATATACATGGAAAAGGATTAGACGAGTAGGGGGTATCTACATATACGTTGTATTAGGTTAACCTACTAGTGAGACATGAGTATAGCCTAGAGAGCTAATATCGCGAATAACCTAATAAGCAAGAAAATATAACTGAACGGTATATGTAGTATTACACAGAAGTTTATTATAAGTCCACTCACACAGAATTTATGTTCTGACCCCCTCCTCATTACATACTTCCAGGTTAGGTTCAAGGCAGAGATGGTATAACTATCGATACTGGTTAGACAGTATGATATATAAGGTAAAGATATTTTTGAATATAAATTCCTTCCGCTGTGAGATGCTTTACGAGTTCTGACATATTTCTTTTTCTCTGTCTTTTTCTGCAGGATACCAGAGCACCCAACTCGGGTCTCGATGGATCGAATTTGAAAAATTCGGTCTGTCGAAATTCGGGTTGTTACATCACCCAGTATATAAATCCATCCGCCTCCTTTCTTTCTTTTACTTTTACATTTTCAGCGACTTGCCCCAATTTCGAAGAGGGAAAAAACCTAATTCCAATTCTTGAATTCACGAAGGAAATAATTCGATTTCCTGAAATAAATCCCTAGGTAGGGCTTCAAATTGCGACTTAATCCTCCTTTAACTAGTTCTGACTTGAATCCATGAATGGTTTAAGCGATTTTAATGTGAAAATTTGTTGGCGTTGGCACCATGTCCTCCGCCTCTCCTCTTCATCGTCGGTAATCTTGTCGCCACCTCGAGGCTATTGCGGAGGAGGCCTGTAGTAGTCGTTGGTCGTGCCAATTTACAAGCCCTAACTTTACACTGATTTTTGGGTAAGATGCTTGGTAGGAGATGAAGGAGCAGAGAGGAAGAAGAAGGAGATGGATTCGGTTCAGGTTGGATGCTTCAGAAGGATGGGAGGAAGGAGAAAGGTTGGTTCGGGTCGGAGGAGAAAGATGAGATAGGGGGTTGAAATAAATGGACTAGTCAAGTGATGCTGGTACGGTTCGGGTCGGGGTCAACCGATCCGACCAGGTAAGCCTTTGCCCATACTCCTCCTATCTGAACCCGTCATTCTCCTTGCTTCGATCTGAACTTGTTTAAATAAAGCACCCGAACCGATCCGATTGTTGTGCTCGCACCGAACCGGTTATCACATGCATATCTGATCCGATCCAAAGGCATCACACAAAGACAGCCTGACTAATTCAGCTAACATTAACTTTGGTCTATGACTTCATGGATAGTTAGGATAGTGCCTTGCGAATACGGACGAACATCAAGAACTATTCTGAATATTGCTGCTTTGTCAAAACTTTGCATTATACTTTCAAGTGTTCACTTTACATCTCCTGCACACACCGTACACACTTTAGTTCATACACATGCACAGGGGGACACGGGCTAATTTACTCTAATTTCTGTTACTGCTTCTTCGATAGTTTATTGACCATGGCCGAAAGACGTTCTTCTAGACTGGCAAAGAAGATGGAAGTTGCAGAAACTTCTGATAAATATACTCTCGATGACATATCTTCTTCTTCAGACCCTGAATGGGACGACAAGGGATCATATTATGAAGTAGGGGCGCATAACAGTGAAACGCCTTCTGACAGCGAAGTTTCTCTGGGCTATGAAGAGGAAGGAGGGGTTGGAGATAATTGAGCTCCTGACGAATTCGAGTCTACCATCATATTGGAATCACCTCAAGATTCTGTTGAATCGACGATTGACAACGACAGGCTCATTCGAATATGCTTAAAGTACGGGATACTGAAAAAGGATACCCTGGTGCCATAGAAAACTGATCGTCCTCACAACCCTCCAGAAGGATTTGTGGCAATCACCCGATTGATATGCATGGTCGGGGCTATTCCGTCGTTTTCTCCTTTTGTTATCGACTTTCTGAGACAGATGCGGATTGCCCCCATGCAGCTGCATCCCAACTCCTATGCTTACCTATATACCTTATATGTAGCATACCATGCGATCTTAGGTATAGAGCTCACTTTCAATGACGTTCATTTCTTTTATAACTTCAAGCATCAGACTCGAGAAACTCCTTCTTTCTCTTACTTCAAATCAGTCCCAAAAAGGAAAATAATTTCAGCGCCGTTCAGCAGCAAGGCCGGCGATTCCAAGCTAGAATGGTTTTATATAAAACAATAGCCGGGATGTGCCAGAAGATGGACAAAATCAAGCAAAACATTGGTTTTCTAAATATCAACTCTGAATGTCCACGCCACCACATTAATCCGTATTCTTTTTGTTTACAGTTGATAATCCAAAACAAATATCGGGTCAAGTGTTCTTTAATCATATGCACCGGCTCCTCAATGGCGACCAAAAATTTCTAACCATCGATGGAGTCCTGAAGGATGAATATCTTCATCTTCACGGGTTGCTGTCCATTACCCGTAGCATAGGTCACGGGTCAGGTCCATATGTATACATCCCCCCAGTGGATGTAATTCCAGAAACGGGCGAGAGCTCGAAAACTCCTACAATGCCACTTCGAACTTCACCTTCTCCATCTTCGACTCAAGACGATGAGCAGGCCAACATGGCCGAAAAGCACCAAGAAGGGTACATCGTCCCCGAGGATGCTATATCTCCGGAGAAATCGACGTCTTCCAAAGAACCGCCAATAGATGTTTCCCAGGGAGATGCCCCTAGTACCGATGATCCTACATTTCAGGGTTTAGGAGATCTCCCCTTACATGATACTATCTACACTTCAGAGGATTTTGGAACAAATCCTTTAGTTTTCACTTCTTCAGAAGAGACCACTCTCACTAAGGCCAAAGAACCCACTCGCACTAGTCTGGCTTCGGACTCGGGTTTGTCGGGGGGAAAACACCACTTAGGATGCACTTAGCACAATAGCACCACATTTCATAGCACTTACCTTTTGTGAGAACACTTATTCTGAATTCCATTTGCATTGTTGCGCAGGTACAATGTCTCGCTCCCATTATGATATTAGGAAGCTTCGTCGCAGCATGACTGGCCCCCTTCTGACGCTGAGCGCGATCGCCGCGAAGGCCGGGGAAGAGAAGATAGAAGGCCTCATGACTCTTATCAGTCGCGGACCTCGCGTTCTCGCTCCCCCGCCCGGTCGGATTCAGAACGATACAGAGGCTACCAAGGTCGTCGAGGAGAAGACATGTCGCAGTCAAAAGATCAAACCTCTTCTCAAGAAAAATGCAGTAGGGAAAAGAGCCCGCGGAAAGATACCGACTCGCAAGGCAAGCATAAGGTTTCCGATAAGAGGCCTAGGAAGGGTGATACGGCCGTCGTGCCCGCTTATCCTAAGGATACTGAGCTAACATATCACACACCTCCACCATTGGATGCCGAAGCTAAAGTCAAGCGGGCATATTTGGAGAAAGAATTCCCCGAGCACTACTTTGAAAACCTGACTTTCTTACCCGCTCTCGAGCCTATTTCCTCAAGGTGGGCAGACGAGGCCAAAGCGAAAATTGATGCAGTTGAAAAACAATATTCAGAGATGTTTAAGTATTCACGTAACCTCTCCAGAATCATCCGAACTCTGATTACGGATGCTGAGTCGATGAAAAATACTGCAGCAACTGACGCTAAAGCCTTGAATATTTAAGGAAAGATCTTTGTAACAACCCTGAATTTTGGAGTAAATTTAAAAATTTATTTTTAAGTAATTTTAATGAGTTTTTGATATTTAAAATAATTTATTTAAAATAATAATGATTAAAAGTTGATTTAAATTGAAGTTAGAATGAATAATTTAATTTTAGTTATAAAAGAAGTTAGAAATAGCGCGGTAGTTTGAAAAGTCAAACTTGAACTTTGACGGGCCGTACAGGATGCAAAATTTAACGGATTTTAGTAAAACCAAAAATATTAGAATATATTTAAAAATATCTTTCTAACGAATCCGAAAAATCGAAATTTCATAGCGGGAATCAAAAGTTATGCCCAAATCAAAATTTAGAAAGGTCGCTATAAAATATATAAAGGTCAAGAATGCTACTTTTTGCATACGAAGGAATTTGGACTCGAAACCACTTCCATTGAGTTCAGAATGACGTTTCTGCATTGAAAAACAATAAACACTTATATATTTCGAGTTTCAGAAATTATTTGTTTAAAAATGTATTTTTAATATTAAATATATACACCTTGAAAAAGGCCATTTTTCAAATAGGCTCAGAATTGAATGAAATTAATTTTTCTGGGCTCGCAGCGTCAAAACATAGCTAAATATATTTTTCGGAAATTTTTGAAGTTACTTTGTGGCCTCGGCGAATTTATTTGTACGGTTGAATTAAAAATAAAGGACTTAAAATTTAAATCTTAAAAACGGAGGCCAAGATGACCATTTGGCCTAACGGGACAGATCCAGATGAGTCCGGAATGGGGGCTATTAGGTATAAACGGAAGTCGTTGGGCTGGAATTGAACAATGTTGCAAAACGAGCCTTTTAGTGAATAAAATAATATAAAATATACCCCCTTTCACAGAAATCGAGACGCTCCTTCTTCTCAAAACTCACGCACGCGGAAACCCATCAGCCGCATCCCCCTTGCCACCTTCTCTCCTCCCTATCTCCTAATCCACTCACTTTTAGACTCAGCCGTAGTTAAACTTTTTGTAGCTCTCCTCAATCTCTTCGATTCTAGACAAGTTTCACATCAAACCGTTGCCCGTAGCTCTCGAATCACCTCTCCAAACCCGCTGACTTCATGGACCCGCCGCCACCAACACGTGCCACCGCACCTCCTCCTATTCCCGGCTGGATGCACCCCTCCAAGCTCTCCTATCTCCAACAAACGGCACCCAAAACCGTTGATCCAATCTTAAGTTATCGCGATTCGAAGTTTTGAACAATTCAAAGGTTTTATAAACTTTAATTTTATTGATTTGCAACGCTTGATTTCATTGCTAACTTTAATTTCAATTATTAAAAAACATGTTTTGATCCAATTCGATGCAGAACCCGACAAATTTGACAATCTTGGAACAACGTGACATAACACAACATCATAGAGATGTGTGAACAAGTTACTGACTTTCAATTCGTTCTAGATCTGACAAATACAAAGGTGAGAATTCTATTTCCTCTTTAATAATTAAAAATAAATTAATTATTATCGTGTTATATTTTAACTGTATGCTGCTTGAATGTTCGTGATTTGAATTTAACTATATGATGTTGTTCATTGACCTGTTTATTCGATAGAATATTTTTGTTGTATATGAAATGAAAATCAGAAATAACCAGATCTAGTGAGATTTCTATTTTTAAAAATCAAATTTAATTATTTATTTCAGATATGGAATTTTATTTATTTCATGTTTATGTTGTATGTATAATTGTTGAAATGTTGATTTGTGTTGTAATTGCTTGAATCGCTGAACCGAATTGTGTGTAATCATGTTTGACACGACTTTGTGTGTACGACGAAACAACATTTTATTGTATGTATAAAATATACAATATTCATGTTGTCAAAAATTTGCGTATGAAATAAAAACAACATTTTTATTTGAAATGTGTTATGCCAATCAAAATTACATTTTTGATTAGAAATTTGCTAGAAAAATATGAACGAACATTTTTATCTCATTTTGTTGAACTAGTTTTTCAATAAAATATGTATACACATTTTTGTGTAATATTGTTTACGTTAAAAAGAACCGCTTTGTTAGCAAATATGATATGAGAATAAAAATGCACATTTTATTAGTAACGTCATATGAGAATAAAAATGCACATTTTGTTAGTAACGTCATATGAGAATAAAAGTGCACATTTTGTTGGTAGCGTCATATGAGAATATCATTTTTATGTCAACATGTTAGAATATCATTTTTATGTCGACATGTTAGAATTATCATGTTAATGTTAACATAGTAGAATTTGTCATTTTAAGGTTGATATAATAGAATTATCATTTTATGAAATGCCAACATAAAATATTCATTTTAGGTTATGTTAGAACCCTCAACATAAAATATTCATTTCATGTTATGTTAGAACCGTCAACACAAAAATCACAATTTAGTTAGAATATTTTTGTGTTGAGAAAAAGTACATTTTTAATATGGAATGTTGCATTAGATAGTAGCGTCATGTTATATTATTTAGAAATGAATAATTTCACCGTCATGTCATATTATTTAGAAATGAATATTTTCACCGTTATGTTGTGTTAATTAGAAAAACAATATTTTTACCGTCACGTTATGTCAGGTAGAAATGAACATTTTTGCCAATGTAAAGTAGTAGCGACAAAAATCATATTTTTGTCAATGTAAAATGGTAGAAATGAAATTTACATTTTTAATATGTAAACAAAAGTATGAACTTGCATTGTAAATGAAATTTACATTTTTATTATGTAAACAAAAGTATGAACTTGCATTGTAAATAAAATTTACCTTTTTATTATGTAAACAAAAGTATGAACTTGCATTGTAAATGAAATTTACATTTTTATTATGTAAACAAAAGTATGAACTTGCATTGTAAATGAAATTTACATTTTTATTATGTAAACAAAAGTATAAACTTGCATTGTAAATGAAATTTACATTTTTATATGTAAACAAAAGTAGGAATGTGCATTGATGATAAAGATTACATTTTTATTATGTAACTTAGAATGAGAACTTGCATT
>JASFAX010000196.1:0-83209 GCA_030737875.1 Allium sativum
CCAAATGGAACATCATTGCTAGTCAAATCTCTTAGTGTTCTGTCCAAAGCCTCGAATGCGTGTCGGTGTGCCATCGTTGCTTCATCCCATAGCAAAACAGAAGATGCGCGTAATAGCGTCGCGGTATCAGACTGTTTAGAAATATGACAGGTGGATGTGGAGTCTAAGTTAATAGGAATCTTGAAATGGGAATGAGCAGTCCTACCGCCAGGTAAAGCGATAGCAGCTATTCCTGAAGTGGCTGTTGCAATTGCAAGAAGACCCTGATTTCGTAGATGAGCAAGGAGTGCTTTGTATAAAAAAGTTTTCCCTGTGCCTCCTGGACCGTCGATGAAGAAAATGGAGGAGGTAGCAGAATTAACAGAGTGCATAATCGCATCAAATGCTTTCTGTTGCTCGCTGTTTAAATTGTGTAAAGATTGTAAATCGTGAGCAGATATATGTATGGATTGCTCCTCTAAAATTAGTGTTGAAATATTGTCGTCGTGTGAAGAAAGTTGGGAGGGATGTGGTAAATCGTAATCGAAAATGGATTTGTTATATTGTTGAAGAAGATTATTAACATCAGTAAGACATTTGGAAGTTATAAATGAAGTTGGCAGGGAGGTAGAAGAGGTAGATGGATAATCTTCGGTTAAAAAAGACCAAAACTTATCCCATAAATATCAAACAGAGGTTGGCTCGCAGTAAACTAAAATAGTAACAAATAAACGTCGTAGTGCAACGGGCATATGGGTAGTTGAAGCATCAGTCAAACAATCGATAATACTATTATCATTTTCAAGTAGTCCTCTACTCTCTGCTGCTTGTTTAAATGTGTCATAAAGTGTTCCGTTAAAAGTGCGTAAGTTTTCAAAAGAAAGGGGTCCTCGCACATGGTTTAGAAGTAAACGTAAGTAGTAGCGATCACCTTCGGTGGGAGATACGGTATAAATACGACCAATTACTTTACGATTAATTTGCCTAAGTACCCATTCTTTTCGCGTTGATTCCCACCAATAATGTTCTGGGAATTCGTGGTACAGATGTTGACGTGCTTCGTTATGATGTAAGTTATGTTTGAAGAATTCAGTGAGCATAGTTTTAGATCTGGCTTCATCGGTTAAGATGAACTGTAAGGTTTCGGATGGTTGAAAATGAAGTTGTTGCATGTTGGGAAGATGTATTTGTAATGCAATGACAGAAGGAGACATATTGCTAAGTTGAAACCTAAAAATCCTCCATATCGATTCAGGAGCACAAATCCATCTAGCATCAACAAATTGAGAAATTTCATCGTTCTCGGTCGATATAGAAGATAATCCTACGGAGACACGATCCGAACCTTTGTAAACGTATTTGTATAAATATTTGACAGATTTAATACTGGAGCAAACCTCAACATTAATATGACAGTCATATTTTAGTACTAAATAAGGATTGTATGGAACAACCCAACGATTGTCAATTACGGTATTATTTGGTTCATTTTGTAAAGGAATATCACGTCTTCTATAAATGGGGTAGGAGTCACGTCCTTTTACAGTTACAGGCGCGAATGGTTTAGGAAAACCTTTTTTACAAATTCCATCGCGCATGCAAGTAGCATTGCGGTTGAAGCTACCGCAAGGGTGATGAATCATATGTTTGGTGACGACATTATATAAATCAGGTTCTAAATCTTTGTTTGGAATCTCTGCTCTAACCATAGAATCGTAAGCGTCGGGGGTACTAAGTTTGTCCGTTTCATGTAGAATAATAAGCATATGTGAGTGTGGTAATCCCCTTTTTTGGAATTCAATTACATGAACATGTGCGACGGGTTTACCTAAAACGTGCTTGTCAAATAAATCTTGTTTAAGTTGTTCTAGCTTTGCACGGAAAACCCGAGTGGTTAAATCAGGACGATCAAATGGTTGTTGGAAAGGTAGCAATTCTTGTGTTATCTCCACCCAGTTTGGATTGCATGTTATAGTAATAAATAAGTCGGGTTTGCCATACCTTCGTACTATAGCCATTGCGTCTTGGTATCGTTGATGCATGTCGCGAGGACTACCAATATGAGATGCAGGAAGAACTTTTCGAACCCCAACATTTACTATAAGCAAAAAAATGATAAAATGGAATAAATACACAAATTTACAGCGAATAAACTGAGATGCATAAGGCAGGAAAGTGCTTACTGCCAGTTGTCTCTCCTGTTGCAAGAGCGTCCTGTAGCCCTTGGTATAGGTCAGCTCGAATAGTATTTTGATGGTCTCGAATATACCGCAGTCGCATAGTTTCAATTTTGACAAATGTATCAACAACAAATTGTTGGAGCAACCGACCACCATGCAGTAGAAGAGGTATAGCTGAAGGTCGTACCTGGTTGGGATAAACATGAGTGTGAAAAAAAAATAAGTAGAAGAACATGTATGGAATGTGGCATAAATAATGGTGTATGTATAAGAAAAAACTGGTAGTGGTTCGAGGAATAATTTACCTGTAACATATGAGAGTAGTAAGCTCTACAGCTACTTTCTTTTTCTCCGGCAACATGGAAATTTAGGTCCCATCCTTGCTCACCACGTGGAAATAAAAGTGGATATTGAAGCGGATCATAAAATCCTGTAGTATCAGGAACGCGTTGAAGACTTCCAGATCTTGTCTGAACTATAATATCTCGTTCATTTATATCTTCGGAATTATCGTCTCCTACAATGATACCTGCAACCTGAGATGCGGTTGGCAAAAGATGAAGATGTCGATTGATTGTAACTTCCTTTATTAGAAGTTTACATTCCTGCACATTAGCGGTTTGGCTCATATGTCTTAATACATGAGCATAAGGATTGTAAGTATCCAAAATTTCCTTAAGTTGTTGCAGTATGTCATGGCGTAATGCTGGACTGTCTTCCTGTCGATTTTCAATCTCGTGATCAGTGTCGTAAATGTATAATTGCAGATATCTTGGCCTGTTTGTAGGCATAGGCAAAAGACTTCCAATGGAATGGTAGATAGAACCTTGCGCACGATAAGAGTATACGTCATCGCGTGCATTGGCTAAGTTTTGGTCAATGTTAGCACCGATAGAAGTAAAAGCAAAAGAGTTGTTGTAAGATCGTATATTAGTACGAAAATGGGAACCGCGTTCGCCATCACCGGTGAATAAATTGAGCAATTCTGGAAGTGGTTGTGGGTGTTGACTGACAATTTTTCCATTGCAGCAACAGTTCGCACTTGTTTCGTGATAAAATAATTTTGCGTTGCAGTGCGGACAATAACTGGGGTTGGGGAGCATATGGCGCGAAAAGTAGCAGGAGGCAGTAAAATTTCTTCCGCAATTGTAACGTGTACGAATGGGAGATCGAGTAATTGGTTCGGTTTGCGGTAGCGATGTAACTGATGCTGCAAGTGGGTAAAAAAAGTTGTAGTACGCAGTAAAACGCAAGCAACAGACAAAGTTCAGAAAGTTGGTCAACTTTACCTGCAGCGGCAGAAGCAGAAGGTACAGCTTGGTTAATTGCGTCTGACATCGCTGTTGTTGACGTAATGGTGAAGTGAGCTAAAAAAATAATTACGGCTGAATTAATGATCAAAAATGGTATGTAAAGTTTATGACATAATTTTGTGAAAAGCAAGTATGAAGGTGCAGGATGATGGAAAAGGAAGTATAAAGAGGTGGAATCATGGTAAAGTTATGCACAAAATAAAGTATAGTGCGCATGGCATGGCAAGCAGTATACAGACAGATAAAAGTTAGTGAAAATAACCTTGAGAAGCGGCAACAGCAGATGGCACGACGTGGTTAATTGCGTATGACATTGCTGTTGGTGAGGAAATGGAGAAATGACCTAGAAAGAAATAAGAAGTCAGAATTGTATACGAAAACTGTTGTCAGTTTTCGTTTTCGATGTGGTTGAGCTTGTAGTACAAAAGCGCTAATCAGTAAAACATAATTGTGCAGCAGTGGTTAAGGGACGAAAAGTAGATAGAAATTGATATGTACAGCATAAAAAAAGCAGAAGTAAAAAAGCATAACCCATGTTTTATTTTGTTCATTTGTATCTTATTAATTTTATCAAAGCCTAATAAATTTGTACTGGAAATCCTAATTTTATTCTTTTATAATTTCGTAATCAAATTCAACGACCTCAATTATGTTTTCAGTGAAGCTCCATCAATTGGCTGATGAACAGAAGCGACGAACGGCAGCGAATAATTTGACGAATGAGGACGTTGGTTGGATAAGTGCAGAGGTGAACGAAGATATAGGTAGCATTTTACTTAATGTTTCATTACTTTCTGCTGTTTTGTAGATCTTTATTTCAAATTTTTGTAACAATTGTTTTTAACTGTCTGCTGTGTATGTGATGGATGGATTAAATAGAATTAAACATAGATTTAGCTAATTGCTGTAATTTTTCAGCTGTGTAATTGTGTCAGACCGATAACATTACCAATGTAATTGGCAGTTATTGATATTGCATTGAAACTCCGAAATTGCAGGTGTAAATCACAAATTTGAACTGAAACTGGAAATGTTTCCAACTTCATTTCAGTAAATTCGAACAATGGGTATCGTTTGTAAGACATGATCGGTTTGTGAAAATAAGAAAAACTTTTGGTATACAAAATTAGGTTAAAATCATTTTGATATGAAAACCATACAGCATAGCAATAGTTATTGGTGCCGTGAATCGTAAGGCTCCCTTCAGGTTTCCACATGTTTTGATGTTGTTCTGAAATTTGAAAAAGGGAATTGTAGCATCCATCCATCAAATACTCGAATAACTTATTCATCTATTCATTCTCAGAAATTATTTTGGAAATGAAGGAACGATCATTTGATAGTTGGAAACGTCAGATGGTTATAGGATTGTTGATTTGAGTCACAGATCTCAATCTTGCAGTCCACCAAGATTTCAATTGCTTATTTAGTTTAACAGTTATAACAAAGTGGATTTTTGATTGCAAACTGTGAAAACGAAGTTCACAATATTTAATTTTTTTTAGTGGATAATATATCATATCAAATTAATCAGTAATCTTTTTGCGTGTAAATATGTATGATTTATTTACGTTGAATGGTTTGAAATAATTTACGTCAATGGAATGAGATTTTGTAAACTGAAAGATAAACATGTAAAAGAAAAGGAAGATCTTATTTTACAGGCATAAGTACAATATCTGTTTATGAAATGTGTCATGGCTTCATAATCTAAAGTAATTCAGTCCTTTATTTATAGTTATGCAGTAATATTATTGTGAACAATAAAAGCAGTGGTATGCAATTTTTTTTCTGTATTAAATGTTATTTCATGATTTCACGTCAAATAAATGCAATCATTTTTGTAAATTACGAAAACTGTTTATGGTTTGCTCTGCCAACAGTTGGCCATAATTGCTAAAGTTACGTCAACTTTATAATTAGTTATATTAAATATGAATTTTTTAAACTTGAATAGAAAACTTAGAATTACTGCATATATACCATCATGACATCATGTTTTCGAACTAAAGTTTAAGATCTAGGAGATAATGTTTTGTATAACTTCTGTAAAAATAAGGGTAAGTCAAGAATGGTTTAATAATACACACATGCATATATTGATACACGTATGCACATGTGTACACTTTTTGTTGTTGAATTTATATTGTGCGATTAAGAATGGCTAGGTAAAAACAATCAAATTGTCAACACAACTTATACCACGGAGATAAAAACATTGCAAGAAAAAGAAAACAGTTAAGCAGTTGTATGGCGTAATGAGAAACATGATGCAGCAGTATGAACATAAAAATGTAGGAAAAGTGACGAAGGAGGATGAAGTAAAAAAAAAAAAATGGCAACAGTTTACTTGCGGCACTCGGGACGTATGCTACGCTGGTGTGATGGACCATTAAGGAATTAAGAAGTAATGATAAAATTACCCGGTGAAGGATGGGTAGCATCAGCAGATGACATAACGGTCCGTCTGTCAGCAATGGCAGCTTGTCTCTGGTTTGAACGTCTTTCCTGCTGAGTACGACGGCGTCTTTCCCTTTGTTGGTGGTCCATAGTGTGGGGCAAGTGAGACGAAAGTTAAATGAGTTATAGAAGCAGTAAAAGACAGTGAATTTTATTGATTGAATGAGATACAGTAACATCATGTAATGTGTACAAATATATATACACGAATAGTCAAACAATAATTGGGGGAGTGATGATGTGCCTATAAATTTGGATCGTAGATATATAATAACGGCTAGTGTGACAAAGTAAAATGTAGCTGTTGTGGAATGCATAGATTAAAAAGTTGATAGCAGCAGTCTGAATGTTATATATACGCTGATGGATCTTAAATAGCGGGGTAATTGTTGATAGCATTTGAAAAAAAAATTAACAAAAAGTAGCAGTGCAGGGGTGTTCACGTAAAAAACTAAATTACAAAATTTGTAAAAGATCAATTTGAATAATAAATAGGATAAGCAGCAGGAGCTGCGGCATACACAGAAATATAAGTTGAAGTTGAGTAAAACCCACAAAAACTGAATAGGTGTTACCATACGTGTTGCAGACTTAGTGATGAATATCAGACGTAAATAGCAGTTTACATTTCTGGGAGCATAGTAGAGAAGAGGGGAAACATTACCTTTTAAAAAAAAAAAACCATCTGCTTGAAATAAAAGGTAGGGCATGGGTACTTGGAACAAAATCAGGTACAATTTCATGTTGGTTAAGAATAGCAGTGCTATGATTGGTAACGAAGTTGAGATGAGGTGGAAAGATTACCTTTGAAAACCAAGCAGCATGTGGTAGAAGTAAATGGAATTGTAATCTGGGTGGACATACAGTTGAAAAGACTGGAGCTTCATATCCGTAGGCGATTTGGAGGCGAAGCTGATAGTGGAGAAGTAGATCCACGGATGACGAAGGAGAATCGAACATGAAATCGAGAGATTAGAGCACATGGAGGGCAGAGGGAAATAGAGTGGACGTTGATGGGGTTAGCGCAAGTGGTAAGAGATAACAGTGGTCAGATGGCAGAGTTCAAGGTAAAAGCAAGGATATGGAGCGGTTTTCCCTATTTTTTTTTTTTTCACATGTCGGCATGAGGAAGGAAATAAGGAGAAGAAAGAAGAAGAAGACAGGTGAAATTACGGAGAATGGGGAACGTGTTTTGCGGTTATGTCTGCTCTGACAAACATGGATGTAAATAATCACGGTTCTGCCCTTCAACCTATTGTTAAACACAGCAACGAAGATGGGTATTTTGGGTAAAGCTAAAAAGGCTTCAGTTTGACCGTTTGACTCAGGGTTTTGCATTATAATATAAGATATTTGCATATCGCAACTACCACTTCAATGAATATTAAGAGTTTCATTACAATAATTCTTGAAAGCAGAAAGTAATCTATTCATCATGAATTATATCAAGATTTTCATCACAACAATACTTAAAAGAATATTGTAATCTACATTTCTTGCTCTTTGCATTATTTATCACTAATAACGTAATTTAAATTCTTCCGGAATTTGTATACTTTCATCGTTTATACTTTCAGGGTATTATAAGTGTTTTAAACACTTTCACCACTTTAATCAATTCAGTTATCTCTGAAAATGCAATGCTCATGATACTTAACATGTTGTTGACACTCTATGGTGCTTCAGTCATTATATATATTTCTATTTTTATCTTATGAACTACAGGCTCATATCTTATGGACTACAGGTCCATATATCTTATTTAAGAGAATTTCATGATGACCAATTATGTTTCTCTCTAATATGGGATTTTTAATCCATTTATAAATATAAGCACTTTATTATTTATTAATTTATCATCGATGATTATTTCTTGTTAGTTCTATACATGATTTATTAAGATCCCAAAACTTATCATGCTTTAGGTACCTAAACAATTTCTGGGGTTATTTTAACAATCATGTCATGAGTTTCTTTCAAAGCACCAGTAAGTTTTTCTTCAGGAACACTCACGTCTTTTATTTTGCATCTTTATGACTTACTCCAAAAATATTTTGAACTGACTTTTATACCACATTTTCAGCTGTGATTTACACCTTTTGATCCTTCGGGGATTCAGATATATATTGGAGAAAGTCTATTAGGGACATAATTGATAATTTATGCAAGTTACTTAATACTTTGCATAATTCTGTATGTTAGCAAATATTTAACATCGATGATTCCTTTATCCTCCCCCTCAATGTTGACAAACATTGTCACTTTAAATAATAAACCTACTTTGGATTCATTTTTGATCCATTATAACATCATAGCTAGCAAATACATTAAATGTATTTCAATTATAGGAGGATAATGCTCTTATTGGTTGATAATATGCATTCATATTGTATTGCTTATTCCCATTCAATGATCTAATGACTTGGAGGAATTTTCTATCATTTGAATATGCATATGACTTCAGGTCATTCAATATTGATGTCAATCGACTTTCTAAAATATAAAATAATATATGCATAATTTATAATATGCGCTCATGACAACTTCGGGTTGTTAATTAAATATTCGCGTATATGTGTATATACATGCGTCCACGTATTACATATGTAATTGATTTGCATATTCTCTCTCATTCAAGTTATTAATTTTAGAACAAATTGTTTATAATGGTCCATTCATTAATTTTTTCTTATCAATCAATGTCAATGTGAATCTTAAAGATCGTTTCATAATATCCAAAATATCTGATTTGGAACTGTATTGAACCTCTAGTTCAACTGAAACATATGAACAACTTCGAGTTAATAATCCATATTGAACTTCTGGTTCAAATAATATATAAACAATTTCAAGTTTGTTAAACTGTATTGAACTTCTGGTTCAACTGTATTGAACTTCTGCTTCAAATAAAATATATAAACAACTTCAAGTTGTTAAAATTTATTCTTCAACATAATATGTAAATATAAATATATAAGCAAGATACAACTCATTTTGTAAATTGTGAAATCTTTGGATATCAATTTTATTAATGTTATTATTTCACACAGTTTCAATAAAGCTTCAGGCTTTTAAACTGTGAAGTATTTCAAGTTCATTGATTAAGGAACTACAAGTTCCTATGCATATATATAAACATACATATTATATCTAGTTTATTAATTTATGACAAACTTCTGGTTCTCAGCTTTTTAACATAGCTTTTACATTCTTGCTAATTATCAAGATTTCAAACTTGTAAACTTCATCAAGAAGTTTCTTCTTTCATAATCCAAGACTTCAGGTCTCAGATCTGAGTTATACAACTTTTTCCATTACATTAGATATTTGTTGCCAAATACATTGACTAATAATACATATGTCTATTCTTATTCCAAACACAAACATACATCATTTAACTTACAATAGACAATGCTTTTAATACATTTATAATAATATGGTAATACAATATATATTACCATAACGATGCATATAATGCATTTATTATAAAAATAACAGAAATAACCATTGTATGGTCTAAATATATGAATCAAATAAATAAATTTTACTTAAATCAACAGAATAAAATTTTGATCTAGCTATAGAATTGGTCAACGACAAAACTGAAATAAACAACTTATAGTTGTACTGCATTTCTCAATAATCAAATTTTCTAAAATATTATATATATGCATAATATCTACTCAAGAATTGACTAGAAATGCATAACTATAGGACCGATATTTTACATTATTCAATATGAATGACTCGAAAAACTTGCAGATTTATACATAAAATTCACAACATAAAAATTACATGTTTCAAATTACACTATCCATATATAGATCTTTCTTTTTATATCAAAATTACTTCTTACCATCATAGAAACTGCAGGTTATAAGTTTTCCATTTTTATAACAAAAATTACTTTTGCATTCACTTCCGATGTGCAAAATTAAGATCAATATTTAGATCTTAACTTAATATGATCTTCGAGATGCAAATTATCTTTAGTCATTAAATTTGTATCATCATCTTTGATATTTGAAAATATTTCAATGAAAATTCTTTTATACACATATCAGAATATAATATCGCTTCTGGGATATTCCATAAACACCATTTATGAAGTTTTAATACATATTTTCCTTTTTTTAGGAAAGATTTATGAATTTTTTCTACAAATATTTTATCACCATTAATTGTAGAAATCTCTTATGGAGATATTTTACCATTTTCAACTATACAAATATCCTCTAAAGATTTTGTTATCACCGCTTCTGCGATAAACTTATCTCCTCCAGAGATAAATATATACAAACTATTGATATGTCATATCAATATACAAAATACATTCAAACCTTAAACGCGTTAACAAAATTAGGTGCATTAATTGAAAAAAATCACTACTTCTGGAGTGTATGATATTCCTTCAGGAAACATATCTTTTATTTATATAATTGCAATGCAACAAAAAAAATCACTAACATCTCTTCTAGGATGTCGGATTTGCTACATTAAATTAAATCTCTAAAACATCTATTCAAGAGATTAATATGCATACTATATGTAATGCCCCACTTTCGCCAATGTCACTCTTGCAAGCGCACTAGCTTTGGAGGGGCGTTAAACGAGGTAAACATACATGCAAATATCACAAGACAGAACATATAAGTAAAACAGAGTCAATAAAGCAGTGGATAAAACTACTATTTCAAAATCCTAGTCAAGTTACATCAAAGTACTGAGTCATTATTTTCCCAACAAAACAAAGTCTAGAAAACATAAACTGAAAACTGGAAATAACATAAAGTAAACTATCCCCCAAAGTAGAAGTGGTAAAGCCATAGCGAGCTCAAGTCCAAACCGTACATGAGCTATCCAGAAAGCAAGCTAAAGATCCAAGCTAGGTGCTAGTATTCCCACCCTGAGAACCTGGGGGGGGGGGGGGGGGAACGGAAGAAAAGAGGCGAAAGAAAACGGGTCAGTCAAAAAGACTGGTAAGTCCTACCTACTATTAGTATAAAAACTAATAAAGTTAACTGGACATGTAAAACAGAGATGAAACATAGGATGATAACTGGCATGGTGAAAAGTTAACAAGATAGATCAAGTGTGGCATCACATATACAAGGTTAAGTTGCACCAGGTGTACTAGTATTCTAATCCATGTCAAGTATAAACAAGAAATGATCCCTTGGCCCAAGGTTCGCCCAACATCATGAGATGACCTAAATCAGGGTCCAACTACTTGGTCTAGTTGATCGGCTCCCTATAAGCCTAACTCATCGTGTATCGGTGTCATACGGCCTAATCGTGGAATGTAGTTAACTGTGCAAGGTCCACCCTAGGGTGTATCCAGCCCTAAGGCGTAAACCACAGACACAATTTAAGCACGCACAGTCTAAACCTACCAGTGCCCATGTTCAACTCCGGACTTAATGTGCACGACCATGGTCCGCCTGAACTTAACTGGTGCACTATTCAGTCGTCTCTTTTGGTCTCTTACAATCAGTCCAGTAATCGTGCCCCACCCTAGCCTAGTCCAGGGTATCCAGATACTCCGAAGTGGGTTACTGCTGAAAAGGACCTCGTAACTAGGATTTCAAGCGGGTTAAGTGTGGTTAACCCTATCCTAACCATGTATTGAGTCGGTCAAGTGTATCTAAGCAGTTCATGACTTAACCCTATCAATACATCGTGTTTAATTGGTTAAGTATTCAAGTAGTCCATGAATTAACCCTACCAACCCATCGTGTTTAATTGGTTAAGTATTCAAGTAGTCCATGACTTAACCCTACCAACCCATCGTGTTTAATTGGTTAAGTATTCAAGTAGTCCATGACTTAACCCTACCAACCCATCGTGTTTAATTGGTTAAGTATTCAAGTAGTCCATGACTTAACCCTACCAACCCATCGTGTTTAATTGGTTAAGTATTCAAGTAGTCTATGACTTAACCCTACCATGTGGCATTAATTAACTTAATGCACCCCAACCTCTCACATTAGACTTTGTTGTGGTTACTAGTTAAGCCGGGCGGGTCCGGGTAGCTTTACACCACAACCTAGTCTAACCTCGGGTTTTAAGTGCGATATGACCAACTACTCACATTGGGTCCTATTGTTTGTAGCCACTAGTTAAGCCGGTCGGTTCCGGGTAGATTTATGCTACAAACTCAACTCAACCTCGAGTTGGCCACTTTCATGTTTTCTACATGTCATGTCCACGTTCATGTTTTCAAGCATAAACACATGTCAAACTTTCATGTCATATTTTCAAGTCATGCTTTCATGTTATTTAAGTTTGGCCAACTACCCATAACGTATTCCCATCGCACGTAAATTCGCATCAACGCAAATAGATCAAAGAGGGAACATAACAATATGACAAGGTGGGCATAAGGTGGCAAAGTCTATCACAAGTTAAACATGGTGATATTTGAGGCCAAAGGGGGTTCAACATACTAGCATATGGCCTCAACATGTATGATAGCATAAAAGGTGACTTGGCCTCAAACATATCAACTAGCATAAGGGTGATTTGGCCACAAGCATGCATAATAGCATAAGGGTGATTTGGCCACAAGCATGCATAATAGCATAAGGGTGATTTGGCCACAAGCATGCATAATAACATATATGGTGATTTGGCCACAAGTTAAACATGGTGGCATATGAGGCAAATGTGTTCATGAACTTGCATATTACATTATAAGCCTCAAAACATGCATGATATCAAACTTTAGCAAAATAGGTGAAACATGGTCATAAATGACATAGGATGATAGCTAGTGATTCGCATATAACATCATATGCAAGATAACATAAGAGTTATGAGAGCTTCTATGTTGCTTTATGCAACATTTCAAATCAAAGCTCATAGCTTTCTATGCACAAAGTCAAGGTGATAGCTTTACAAACATGCATAGAATAAATCTATGCATAATATGATAGAATCAAAGCACAAATCATACTTAGGCCCAAACTCAAACTTGCAACATGTCATATTTAACTTCATAGTTAGAATCTAAGAGTAGAATTGGGCTTACAATGCTATGAAGACTATAAAATAAAACAAGATTGAAACGAAGCCACAATAGCAACACTAAAAAACCCCAAATGAATACAAGCTCCAAGTTGTCTTGAGAAACAAGAAGCTCCTTTGATTTGTATGAAGAAAGATCCTTGTTTTGATGAAAAAAGGTGGCTCTTTTACTTGCTTAGGACACTCAAACTTTCATGAAGAGGATGGAGGCCATGATATGAAGATGGAGGCCATGATCAAGAAGCATTTTGGCATAGTTTAGTTGTAGGAATGATTAATTAGGGTTTAGGCTAGGTCTTAGGGTCTTTTTATAGAAGATTAGATTAGTTTAGGCCATAGGATTAACCCTAGTTTAGATCTGAGCCATTAAAATCCGTCACCAGCCCTAAAGCATGTCTTGAGGAACAAGTCAGGTGCACCCAGGCCAAACAGGCCGACCACCCAAGTCGACAGAGGTGTCGACTGGGCAGTCGACACCACCTGGGGTGTGTCGACACCCAAGTCGACTCCCCAGTCGACTTGGGGGTGGCGGGAATTTTTCCCGCCTTTTCTGCTTGGTTGAGAATTTGAATTCTGAATTCAAATTTGAACTGTTTTTTAACTTGAAATTTTCTAAAAACTTTGACGGGCCATAACTTGGTCATACGGACTCCGATTTTCGAAAACTCGGACTCTATTTCGCGTATTTTTCCGAGACGAACGCAATGGCACAACCCGTTTCCCTTGATTCAGATTTTATCATTTAATTCTGCCTTGGTTTATGTTATAACATGTTATTTAAAAATACGGGTTGTTACATTCTCCCCTCCTTAAAGGATTTCGTCCCCAAAATCTTCAAGTTAGGAAGAAACATATCCTACCATCCATCATCCATCTACTCAAAACATCATCCACGTGCAGTCATTGTCCTTAAAAGATTCTAAATGTTGTATGTTCATATGCGAAAGGTGTGTGTATACGTACTTATCTAATGCGAAAATCAGGCGGTTACTGATTCAGTAAACCTCCTTAATGCAAAGTATGTTAGTGAAATGAGTCCATATGTATGTAAATTCCTAACATAATTCATAATCTCTATATGAGTGCACATAACATTCATCCATATGCAACATCCACATGATAGCATAACAATTTTCAGCCATGAATAAGTATAAGCACTCATGCATATGCAATATGAAAGTGTGTGAGCCGATCTTAGTGCCTAATGTGTATCATGCATCCACGAGTATCCACTTGCAAACAATTGCAACAACTTGCAAACATCAAGCATAACATGTTTCAAATACATGTTTCATCAAAAGGGTTTCTACCTAAGGTTCTCATGACAAGGTTAACGAGATAACAAGATAAACATGGATAGCGAAGGAAAGATATGCTGACTAGGAAAAGAGATTGAGAATGTACCCTCAAAAAGGAATGGATAAAACCCACACATCTTCTCCTCGGTTTCCCAAGTTGCATTTTCATCGGCTTCACTCCACTGAACATTTACTAACTTGACTTCTCGATTCCTCAGTTTCTTGATCTCCGTTCCCTAGGTACGAATCAGAGCTCGCCTCAAGGTCGCCTCTTTCTCTACCTCCATGTCTTCAAGAATACTTGGTTCAACTACTTCGGCTTACTCATGTAGGCATTTTCGAAGATGCGAGACATGAAAAACATTGTGCACTCCAGCCAGCTTCTCGGGCAATTCCACCCTATAAGCCATCTTCCCAATTCTCTCTATGATAGGGAAGGGTCCTACGAACCTTGGTGCCAGCTTCCCAACTGCTCCAAAACGAACCACATTTCGCAAAGGAGAAACCTTCACAAAGACCATATCTCCAATTTCGAACTCTAAGTCTGTCATTCGCTTGTCTGCTTAGGATTTCTGTCTGTCTTGGGCCGCTTTCATCTGTTTTTGAATCAACTCTACCTTCTTGGATGTGCCCCTTATCATGTCGGGCCCAAGGATAAGCTCATCCGTCGTCTCCCACCAACATGTTGGTGACTTGCACGGCCTCCAATACAAAGCTTCGAATGGTGTCATTCCTATGCTTGCTTGGTAGCTGTTATTATAAGCAAACTCTATAAAAGGAAGGTGGTCTTCCCAAGTACCACCAAAGTCAAGAACACAAAGCCTCAAAAAATCTTCTAGCACTCTATTCACCCTTTCGGTTTGGCCATCCGTCTGGGGTTGATAGGCTGTACTTAGATTCAATCGCGTACCCATCGCTTCTTGCAAACTATTCTAGAACTGGATGGTGAAGATTGGGTCACGATCGCTAACTATGCTAGAAGGAACTCCATGCAATCGCACTATCTCTCGAAGATAAACAGATGCTAAACCTGATGAGGTCCTCTTGTTCTTTACTGGAATGAAATGGGTGCTCTTCGTAAGTCTATCAGCTATGACCCATATCCCATAAAGCCCAAATAGTTTGGTCAACTTGACGGACATCTTCACCCCAACTATATATCACAAACAGGCGAGTCATACTCCTTATGGGGTTTGCAACAGAACTAAGATTGAGAATAGGACCAAGAGGATATACTTAAAAGATAGCATGTGAGTAAGCTCTACATAATAATAGGGATCAAGGATATACTCTTAGAAAGAGATATAATGCGTGTATCTAGTCTTCAATCTTCTAAGCCGCATTTCCTTGAGCTTAATCCTATCGTGCCTTGACCGTCTTTTAACTTCACTATTTCGTAGCTCTTAATTCTTATTTCCAAAATATGAGTTAGAACTCATTTCACTGTTGCCTCTCGCTCCACTTCCACTTATTCTTTCCCTAGAATACTCGGCTAAAACATAACTGCGTGCTCATGGTTTCATGCAAGCTTTCCAAAATTCGTTAGTGAATCCTGGATCTCGTTTACCTTCTATACGGTATTCCACGCAGAAGAACTATCTCTTGAAAACAAATGCCAATCCAAGTTGCCAAATGTACTTACTAGGGTGATTTCTCTAACCCATGCTTAAGCGAAATGGACCATCCGCCTTAGTGGCAACACTACTCGATTGGATTACAAATTTCCAATAAAAGTGCCAAGGGATTCTAGGTAACTAATTATGACGGAACCCTAAAGGTCACACGAGATTTCGAGGGTATTACCAAGGCGAGTCATGAGCCTCGCAACCCTATGTTCGAAGTCAAGAATGGCTCCATAACTGGACAACCAACCCATGCCCAAAATCAACCCGTATCCCATAAACCCGAGAACATAAGCATCACACACGAATTGTACGCTCAAGATAGAGATTTTCAAATCCATACAAATCGCAGATAGATGGGAGGGACCCCCAATCGGATTCGAAATACTAACAGGATTTTCAACTAGACTAGTACTTAGGTGCAAACTTTCAACAAGATCAGAAATAAAACTATGCGATGCGCCAGAATCAAATAAGGTATGAACGGGGAAGTCAGAAATGTAAACATGACTTACTATAGAAACACTACCTCGATCAAAAGCTGGAAGAGCGAGGGGAGCCTGCAGCTGCCCTCCAGAGGGTCCTGCTCGCTGAATTTGCCTTTTCCCTTGTCCTCGCTTTTTCGGGCAATCCTTACTGAAGTGTCCAGACTTTCCACAATGAAAGCATTCTCCCAACTTCCTTTTCTTCTTCCTACAGTCCCTGGCTATGTGCCCAGTGATCCCATAGAAGTTGCACTTCCTCCTTTCTCTTGACTTGTTGTCCTTGCTGTTGTTGTTCTTGCCTCCTTTTCCGGAATCTAGCTTCTCGCCTTGAGACTCATTTGCCTTGACCTCCTTCTTGCCACTTTTATCTTCCTCTTGAAGCAGGGCCATATTCACCAAACTCTCGAAGGTCGCCCCCATGGGCATATGAGACATGGCAAAACCGCGCAATGGCTCATTCAATCCTAGAGCAAAGCGTAGGGCCTTCTTCTGAGCTGTGTTAACCAAGTTTAGACCGAATTGAGCAAGTTGATCAAACTTATCGACGTATTCCCTAACGGTCATGTCCCCTTGCTTTAGTGATAGGAACCTCTCCATCTGAAGGTTCTTTTCTGTCGATGATAGAAACCTCAGTCTAAACCTTCTCCTAAAGTCATCCCAAGTCTGAATTGGCCTAGTAGTAGTGGTGACTACCCACCAATATGCAGCTTCCTCTTTCAATAGCCATACTGCCAACAGAACTTTTCTATGGTCTTCCACATCAAGGATAACAAAGAGGTCTTCAGTTTATTTTAACCAGTTTCTTGCCTCAACATAAGTCTCTGTCCCAATAAAATTCTTGCCACCCATCGCCTTAAAGTCCTTGCAAATCTTCGCGAAATCCGCTTGTGGATGCGGAGGAGGAGGAGGAATGTCCGCGGGGCCGACTTCATTCGCCCTTGCCCCCATGTACCTTCTAAACCAAATAGGTACTGGTACGCCCTCCAGAATGGCAAAATTATCGGCCATACTGAAACGAAGAAAAAGATAGATTGAGAACGAGGAAACAAATGATAGTGCTAATGGCTTTTGGGGAATAGCCTTTTAAAATAAACTAGACTTTTCTTGGAAAATACTTAATTGGTTTTGAAAATAGTTTTTCAAAAGGTAAGTTTCAAAAACCTTTTGTTCAATCTCGTAAACCTTATGCTCTGATACCAAATGTAACGCCCCACCTCCGCCAATGCCACTCTTGCAAGCGCACTAGCTTTGGAGGGGCGTTAAACGAGGTAAACATGCATGCAGATATCACAAGACAGAACATATAAGTAAAACAGAGTCAATAAAGCAGTGGATAAAACTACTATTTCAAAATCCTAGTCAAGTTACATCAAAGTACTGAGTCATTATTTTCCCAACAAAACAAAGTCTAGAAAACATAAACTGAAAACTGGAAATAACATAAAGTAAACTATCCCCCAAAGTAGAAGTGGTAAAGCCATAGCGAGCTCAAGTCCAAACCGTACATGAGCTATCCAGAAAGCAAGCTAAAGATCCAAGCTAGGTGCTAGTATTCCCACCCTGAGAACCTTTGGGGGGGGGGGGGATGGAAGAAAAGAGGCGAAAGAAAACGGGTCAGTCAAAAAGACTGGTAAGTCCTACCTACTATTAGTATAAAAACTAATAAAGTTAACTGGACATGTAAAACAGAGATGTAACATAGGATGATAACTGGCATGGTGAAAAGTTAACAAGATAGATCAAGTGTGACATCGCATATACAAGGTTAAGGTGCACCAGGTGTACTAGTATTCTAATCCATGTCAAATATAAACAAGAAATGATCCCTTGGACCAAGGTTGGCCCAACATCATGAGATGCCCTAAATCAAGGTCCAACAACTTGGTCTAGTCGATCGGCACCCTATAAGCCTAACTCGTCGTGTATCGGTGTCATACGGCCTAATCATGGAATGTACTTAACTGTGCAAGGTCCACCCTAGGGTGTATCCAGCCCTAAGGCGTAAACCACAGACACAATTCAAGCACGCAGAGTCTAAAACTACCAGTGCCCATGTTCAACTCCGGACTTAATGTGCACGACCATGGTCTGCCTGAACTTAACTGGTGCACTATTCAGCCGTCTCTTTTGGTCTCTTACAATCAGTCCAGTAATCTTGCCCCACCCTAGCCTAGTCCAGGGTATCCAGATACTCCCAAGTGGGTTACTGCTGAAAAGGACCTCGTAACTAGGATTTCAAGCGGGTTAAGTGTGGTTAACCCTATCCTAACCATGTATTGAGTCGGTCAAGTGTATCCAAGCAGTTCATGACTTAACCCTATCAATACTCGTGTTTAATTGGTTAAGTATTCAAGTAGTCCATGACTTAACCCTACCAACCCATCGTGTTTAATTGGTTAAGTATTCAAGTAGTCCATGACTTAACCCTACCAACCCATCGTGTTTAATTGGTTAAGTATTCAAGTAGTCCATGACACCCTACCAACCCATCGTGTTTAATTGGTTAAGTATTCAAGTAGTCCATGACTTAACCCTACCAACCCATCGTGTTTAATTGGTTAAGTATTCAAGTAATCCATGACTTAACCATACCATGTGGCATTAATTAACTTAATGCACCCCAACCTCTCACATTAGACTTTGTTGTGGTTACTAGTTAAGCCGGGCGGGTCCGGGTAGCTTTACACCACAACCTAGTCTAACCTCAGGTTTTAAGTGCGATATGACCAACTACTCACATTGGGTCCTTTTGTTTGTAGCCACTAGTTAAGCCGGTCGGTTCCGGGTAGATTTATGCTACAAACTCAACCCAACCTCGAGTTGGCCACTTTCATGTTTTCTACATGTCATGTACGCGTTCATGTTTTCAAGCATAAACACATGTCAAACTTTCATGTCATATTTTCAAGTCATGCTTTCATGTTATTTAAGTTTGGCCAACTACCCATAACGTATTCCCATCACACGTAAATTCGCATCAACGCAAATAGATCAAAGAGGGAACATAACAATATGACAAGGTGGGCTAAGGTGGCAAAGTCTATCACAAGTTAAACATGGTGATATTTGAGGCCAAAGGGGGTTCAAAATACTAGCATATGGCCTCAACATGTATGCTAGCATAAAAGGTGACTTGGCCTCAAACATATCAACTAGCATACGGGTGATTTGGCCACAAGCATGCATAATAGCATAAGGTGATTTGGCCACAAGCATGCATAATAGCATAAGGGTGATTTGGCCACAATCATGCATAATAGCATAATGGTGATTTGGCCACAAGCATGCATAATAGCATAAGGGTGATTTGGCCACAAGCATGCATAATAACATATATGGTGATTTGGCCACAAGTTAAACATGGTGGCATATGAGGCAAATGTGTTCATGAACTTGCATATTACATTATAAGCCTCAAAACATGCATGATATCAAACTTTAGCAAAATAGGTGAAACATGGTCATAAATGACATAGGATGATAGCTAGTAAATCGCATATAACATCATATGCAAGATAACATAAGGGTTATGAGAGCTTCTATGTTGCTTTATGCAACATTTCAAATCAAAGCTCATAGCTTTCTATGCACAAAGTCAAGGTGATAGCTTTACAAACATGCATAGAATAAATCTATGCATAATTTGAAAGAATCAAAGCAAAAATCATACTTAGGCCTAAACTCAAACTTGCAACATGTCATATTTAACTTCATAGTTAGAATCTAAGAGTAGAATAGGGCTTACAATGCTATGAAGACTATAAAATAAAACAAGATTGAGACGAAGCCACAATAGCAACACTAAAAACCCCCAAATGAATACAAGCTCCAAGTTGTATTGAGAAACAAGAAGCTCCTTTGATTTGTATGAAGAAAGATCCTTGTTTTGATGAAGAAAGGTGGCTCTTTTACTAGCTTCGGACACTCAAACTTTCATGAAGAGGATGGAGGCCATGATATGATGATGGAGGCCATGATCAAGAAGCATTTTGGCATAGTTTAGTTGTAGGAATGATTAATGAGGGTTTAGGCTAGGTCTTAGGGTCTTTTTATAGAAGATTAGGTTAGTTTAGGCCATAGGATTAACCCTAGTTCAGATCTGAGCCATTAAAATCCGTCACCAACCCTAAAGCATGTCTTGAGGAACAAGTCAGGTGCACCCAGGCCAAACTGGTCGACCACCCAAGTCGACAGGGGTGTCGACTGGGCAGTCGACACCACCTGGGGTGTGTCGACACCCAAGTCGACTCCCCAGTCGACTTGGGGGTGGCGGGAATTTTTCCCGCCTTTTCTGCTTGGCTGAATTTGAATTCTGAATTCAAATTTGAACTGTTTTTGAACTTGAAATTTTCTGAAAATTTTGACGGGCCATAACTTGGTCATACGGACTCCGATTTTCGAAAACTCGGACTCTATTTCGCGTATTTTTCCGAGGCGAACGCAATAGCACAGCCCGTTTCCCTTGATTCAGATTTTATCATTTAATTTTGCCTTGGTTTATGTTATAACATGTTATTTAAAAATACGGGTTGTTACACTATATCTTCAAGATATTCAGTTAATATAAACTGTACATGAAAATGTCAGTTAGATGAAACATGTTTAGAGATTTTCTATTGAATCCAATGTTTTTGTTACATATTATAATGTGTGTCTCTTTTAACTTCTTCTGGAAGTACAATATTTTTATGTCACAACTTTTAAGAAAGCTTCAGGCTTTTGTTTCATCTTTCTCATTTGCATATGAACTTTAGGTTCTTCATTTGCATATGAACTTCAAGTTTTTCATTTGCATATGAACTTCAGGTTCCTCATTTGCATATGAATTTTATGTTCCTTATTTGCATATGAACTTCAGGTTCCTTATTTGCATATTTTGTTTACATCATGAGTTTTCAATTTCACTTCTAGTGATAATTGCTATTGAGTTTAAATGCTACATCATCATATTTTATACCCATAATTCTGTTGGGTGTACATAAATAAAAATCATACATATTTTATCTTCAGTCTATCCAAAAGAATCACATACGAAAAGTAATAGTAGATCAAAAAGGATAAAACTAGATCTACCTCTACATCATCAATAAATACATATACAATCAAATCTCCATCAAATTGGATTTGGAAAATTCAAAATCAGATCCTCAAAGAAATGAAGGAATACATCTACACATATTTAGGATCAATAAAAAAAATTAGATCTAAAAACTTAGATCCACTATAATATAATCTAGATCTACAAAAAATATATATTAGGAAAAGAGATCTAAAAGTTTGAGATGGATCTAAAAGAACTGAAGATATGACAAATTCATAGATCCATTGATCTAATATTCTCAAACAGAAAATAACTATATAACAAATATATAAATTCATGAATTGATATCTTCAAATAAAAATATTTCAAACAATAGCTCTAATAGAGCTTTGTGCTGATAACATGTTATAAATAATATACAATAAGAAAGCCATTAGAAGAGGAGAAAGAGGATACTTTTCAATCATTCATCAATTAGTACACTATTTACAATACATGAGCTCCTTATATAAAGGCTTGGAAGCTTGGAGTAAAATTTAACCCACAATGTGGGACTAAACAGAATATGACAAAAACATATTCACTCATATATATTACAACAGGAAAATGTTTATTTTCCCGAAATAATTGGATCGCACCACTTATTGCGGACTAGGCCACTTAAATTACATCCAGTCTCACCATGATTAAACTAAGTAAACATCTCGAAGGGTTCAGATCTTCCCAATGCAAATTTAAAATAGGAAGACATTTTTATTTAAAGAATCAAACGAATCGAATGAGAAATTTTCCAAACAAATAATGACTTGGAAAGTGCGCTCCCCTGGCAGAAAGTATACCTCTAGAATATAATGAGAACTCTGATGGTTCTCGTAAACGTTCAGGCTGGACCCTGTACAAAATCTGAGAATCTGAACATTTCACATCTGCATACGAACACAATCGAATCCAATTTAGAATAGATGTGATAATACCCTAATGGGAGCAATCCCGCATAACTTGACTTTCACTTGCTATTTTGGTTTAGCCATTCAAACAAAGGATAACTGTGCTTAAAGAGTAACAAATCGTTTTAATTTGATGATACAACCCAAGAAAGCTGAACCAATAGTTGTTCAATCAACGATTAGGTATATTCAAAATGATCATATATGGAAACTAAATCATATTCTCTTATCATTATTCATCGATGCCAAACTAATACCATCTCTTGGTTAAAAATAAAGTCGGACCGTAGAGGCAGTGTTACCCCTCAGCATCGTCTCGACAATGTTTTCAATCTTCGAGATAGGGGAAAGTTTATGTACTTCTATATCTAGTGATAAGAGTATAACTAAATATTTTCCATATTAGTGATATCGTTTATGGATGTTTCTTTCCATATTCGTTTCAAAAACATTTATACTTCAACATTAGAACCTGTGCTTGGATTTCACATTTTAGATAGGGTAAGTTTGTCTTTCAAAATAGGTTTCAAAATACATAAAAACTCCCTTGTCTTAAAATTTTGTAAATTAGGTCCCTATTTTTCGAAAATCATAAAAAAAAATCATAAAAATTCAAAATTAAATTCAACACAATAATCATCGTTTTCATGCATTTGAACTACAAAAAATGCATCAAAAACAACACGCTCCAGTATATTGCAGCAAGTAATGCAATTATTTGTAATTGTTGCTGATATTTCAGCAATATTTGCATTAACTGTAAAAACTTTGCTGAATTATCAGCAATATATTGTAATAATTACAAATTTTGCAGTAATTTTCATTTTGCCTTCAATTAGTTCAGTTTTTCATCAAGTTTTAAACATTTGTTGATATATCAGCATAATACACTAGTATTCATCAACTCAGCAATTATATATAATAATTGCTTATATATCAGTCATATTTCACATTGCAGCAATTTTTATTATTGTTGCTGATATATTAGTAATTATAGTGAATTATTGCTGATATATAGCAATAATTTACTATAATTGCTGGTTTTTAAGTTTTTTTCAAATTACTCACCTGAATATTTGCAATTTTTTATTTTAATTTTATATACAACGCCAAAAAAAGTGAAAAAACACGAAATAGCCAAAAATTGGGAACCGCTTTACATGAAACTTAAGGGAGGGATGTCGCTCAAAAGATCTTTCGTTTTAAGGATATGTACCTACTTTTCACTTTTAGATATTTAAACGGAAACATTTTTAACAATACTCTTTAAAATAGTGGAAAATAGAGACAAGGCCAAACTTACCAAAAAATTTGGCCAAAAGTATGGAAAGTTTGGTTTTTAGCCAAAAGTCCACATTTTAGTGCAAAATGGAAAATGGCAGTAGGCGCCCTAAATTCCACATTTGCACTAAAATATGGATTTTTGCCTAAAAAACAAACTTAGCATACTTTTGACCAAACAATTTGCTAAGTTTGTCCTTTAAAAGAAAATGCTCTGTTTTAAAGTTATAAAAGGAGTTCAATAAATTACCTTTCAAGATGATTATTAATTTGTTTTAAGTATAATAAAGTATCTAAATGTAGTTTATTATCCTTTTGGATGAATAATATCATTTAGATCTCATGAACGATAATTTTAAATGAGAATGTCCATTTTAAATAGAAATGATTTGAAATTTAATCTAAGTGTAAACTATGTTAGTGTTTATCGAAATCAATATTTGAATCAACATTGGTTTCGACTTTCTTCTGAATACACTTAGAATAATAATTATTTCTTTAAAACTAATATTTTAAAGAGCATTTTCTTTTAAAGGACAAACTTTAAAACACATATTTATTATTCTCAAAGGGGAATAAACCGACTACAAAAATTGTTTAAAACCTTTGAACAAACATTACTTATCCCGTAAAAAAAACAATCACATTTATAATTTTTATAATCAATAAATTGATTGTTTGCAAATATTTTATTAATTAAGTTTAAAACCTTATATGAATCATATAGTTATTTTCTTCAAGATGGATTCTGATTAGTTGACTTTGTCTTTATCAGATTTTCAGTAATGGCATTTGGTTGAACTTGAGATACATTCACATTATTGGAGGGTGCAGAGTTGTCTTCATCAGCAATTGATGAAATCAACAACGATTCAGCGTTCACAAAAGGCATGTAATGTGAATTTCAATGCTTTGAATCGAGATTTCAAGAATTCGCGTCATAGTCAATGTTTGATGCAATCTTGTTTAGCCTTAGATGATGATTTCTGAATTATTTTTTGTGTTGATTTCTGTTGGGCTTTCCTGAACGACACTTTCTTTGGCTATGATGGTTTCTTGATTTTCTTGATCAACATTAGTATTGTTTTTTATTTCGATTCAATGTAGTATCTCTGATGCAGCTACTAGTTTTTGGCGAAGCATAGAGGCACACCAAATAGTCAACAACTTCCAAATGAGGGGATTAATAAACTATGATGGAATGGATTCAAAAAATTGCTGACAACTGTGTGAGATTTCGAATGAATCGATGAATGCTGTTAGGCAAATATTGATATGCTCTGATACGATATAAGGATTTGATTTGTATTTTATTACAAGGCTGTCCATATATACAGCGTTATTACAAATAACAGGAAATAGAAAACGGGTTAAGGCCCAAAGCCGTATACCAGAATACAGCAACAAAACATAAGGTAGGCAGGGTTTCATTTATTTCACAATAACCATCATAAATAAACAAGGAAAACAGTTCTTACTTTACCCAAACATGCACGCATCACAGTAATGGGTTAAGTAACCAGTATGCCGCACCTGCGCTGACAGTCATGGAAGTGCATTTCCTTGCAAATGTACCGTGGGGGAAATATCCGAAGCGGGGATTCGACGCAGACAAGGCAACCAGGGCGGCATCTATGCACTACCAGATCCCTGCATTCGCATATTGCAATTGAGGTGTCCCTCAAGTCGCATTCCCCGCAGTTGTCGCAGCATCCTATCACCTCATTTTCTGCATTAATTGATCACCATTCATTGGTCAATACACTATAATGTATATGATATTCATTGGCTTTTATGACCAACTGTTGTTTTACCTGCAGGTTTATCAGTAGGCTGAAGAAGATGGTCATTATGATCAGCAGCAGCAGCAGCAGCCAGGAGCCTGAGCGTCACAATTAGAAACGCTAGCATTATTAGTGCGTTCTTCATCGCTTTGAGTTGACAGTCAGGTTGCTTGCTAATTCATGAACTCTAGGACCGTTTATATACAGGTTTCTGATAATAGAAATGCCTTCTATTACCGCATATTCTATGTTTTAGATAAGAATGGGACGCCATGGATCCTAGTTCTTGTTTTTGTTTAGATTCTGCTGCGTGATTGATTATCCATTCCCTGAAGGACTTAGGCGTACTATCCACCCAATTATTGTGACAATAATTGATGTTTTCTGTGACATATCTCCGCCTAATAATGAAGTATGCTTTTCCATACAATCCTGTGTAATCATTCTTCAGCATATATTGGACCGTCTTTCACCGGTTTTTTAATATTTATAAATATAAACTTATCACAATTTTTTTTTTTTTTTTGGTCAAATTATATGAACTTATAAGTTACTAGAGATATCAATAATGCATGTAAAACAAGTGATTACTTTAGATAAAAATAATTTCGGCAAAGGAAATGAGCGCTAGAGAAATCTTGGAAAAAGAACTTCGATGCTGCTAAACAGTAACTGAGCAATCCAAAGTTAAAAAAATAACTATAGAAAATAGTTGATAACAATCTACAACGATGTTTACATACAATCCAAAGTTAAAAAATGATAATTTATAAATTGATTAATAAGGATGAAAATAAAAATAAATGAAATATGTGATGCAAGCGTGAAAAATAATAAATAAATAATTTTGACAATCTATGCAATACCAATTTATTCAAGGTTTATGAAGACTTGAACAAAATCTGCAATACATGCACAGAAAAACAATATATTAAATAACTATAAACAGTTGCAATCATTATATATATATATATATATATATATATTACAATAACTCATTTAACATGTCGAATTTTTAAATATCAATCGGTAATCTAAACACATCACAAGCTTCAAACTTATTTTAATAGAATTTTTTTTGTTCTTGGCCAATCTTTTTATAAAATATATTTACGCTAACAATTTTTCTACCTTTAGGGTGTTATCTTATATTTTTTTAGTTACTTGCACACATAGGCGTTTGTTGTTTTTTTTATTTGTGTATAAATATAAGACATAAAATAAGATGATTAAGTTGTTATCACTACTAAAAATCCTGGCTTTACCGATAGCAAATAGCCATTTGCGATCGTCCTCAATCGTCGCGAGTCGTCGTTAAATGTGACAAAGATAAAACCCCAACATTGGCTCAATAGTGACAGCTATTGCAACGGGTTCGTCTCTATAATGGCAATGAATAATGACGAGTATTTGGGCATGTGAGATATGTGAAAGACTAAGGGTTGTCACTAATCGACATTAGCAATTGCTAATCTAGGACAAAACTGCCAAAACTCGTTCTCGCTAAACTAAAAGAAAACCATCGCCAACCGTCGTAAAACTGGAAACTCAATTTTTAAATGCACCACTTGTGCAAACAATCCAACCGAACAAATAATGTAATGTTTCTATACACTTTGTCTACAAGGCAAATAAACTCAAATTCACAATTACTATCATCACATATATATTATAATCTCATACATATTAGACATAATCAAATATACTACGCAAGTATCAATATTTACATGACCTTTCATCGAAAATGACAAAATTCCACCAACCAACCTACAAATACCCATACTCATAAAACAAAACATCCAAAATCGATCAAACTCCACAACCAGCGATCAAGTATCAAATCCATAACACATGTCAAATAATTATTGAACAAAAAGGCCAAGATCCATCAGAAAACAACCATGCTTACTCATCATCAACATCTTCCGAACTATCCTCCCCAAGACTTCTTCCATGATCTGTTAAATATGTCGTAATCTACTCATTTAGCAACTGTGCAAATCCTCCACTCATCCTATAGTCATTGAACTCTACTGTCACAATTTCAGTGAGATGTCTCCTCAACGGTTTGAGTTCTTCTATAAGCTGTTTAGGTCATTATCACTTGTAATTTAGTTAACTGTAGGATATAATTTATGGCCATACTAATTAAAATTTAGTTAGTGAAGATGTTTACCTCATAATTTCCATAACTGTAATGCCTGTTTCATGAAGACGGGACAATTGCATCATTCCATATATGATTTCATTCCTCACAAGTCAACTCATGGCTAGTGGACTGCTCCACTCGAGCTTTTTCCACCTCATATTTTTAATGCATTGACGAGCATAAGTGTTCCAACAAATATTCAACTTAAAATTTATCAGATAAGAAATAAAAAATTTAAGCATGTTTGCCATCACAGATTGAGATTTATCATCCGTTTAGGCTTATGGAACATTATCATAGTCGTCTGTCAGCTCAACGGCATGCGTGTGTGAGACAATCGACAACCCTTGATACACCCCATTCTCGGTCATATCAAGTAATATCGATCATTGGGTGTGTAAATAAGTCACATAGAGGCCAAGATGTTAATATATGATAAAGGAAAAATAACATCACAATGAAATGTCTTATATTATATAAAAACTGAATGAATAAACATCTCAGCCATTTATTTCATATCATAGACATCATAGTTTTAAAATAAAAATACATAAATATTAGAGTATATCAAATGTCAAGTAATCCTTCTTGAAAACAAAAAAAATGAAAACGCACTGAACAAAACAAAAGTACATGAAGATGATATAACAATCGCATTATCCATGCAAAGATCAACTTCTATTTTCTCCTCCTAGTGTAGGAAAAAATGAATGAGTCAAACATAAATCTGATCAATGAGAAAAAAAAATTAAAAGGAAACTTCAAATGCATTCAGTCTCAAAGTATCATAAAATGTATAGTGTCCTTATTTTCCAAAAACCTAATTCCCAAAGAGGGAATTTATCTGCATTATGTGAACTAGCCTAAAAGATGAACCCAGACCCACATGTTAACCTCCCCTATCAAATGACAAATCAGACCTCTATCCATTTCTCTACTCATCTATGCCCAATGAAGAAGAACGTGAAATGAATTCCCATATAATAACTCATCGAGAACACTCATGTCCTTCTTCCATACACAGTAGTAAATAGCCACTTATTTTCTACTTTAGTGTTCGTCTCGAACAAGCATCCCCAGGATGGGCCAACTGTTTTCTTGTGGTCTCTTATTTCCTACTTTGAAACTATTTGTGAACCCACCAAAATTGGCACTATACATATTAGCACACGAATAACTAAAGTTTTCATTTCCTACTCTGATGCATGCTCGTCCAGGACTATCAGGATGGACTCCATCCAGTCTCATTCTCCTTACTTCCTTTTATTTTTTGATCCAACGTAGCATGTCCTTGTGTCGTTAGGATTGACCCAACCAATAATTCTAATTGCGCTCTCAAACCGAGCCCATATTCAGAGTTTTACCCTTGTTCTCTCATTTCCTGCATGGACATTAGTTGTCCAACCATCCTTAGGATGATCCAAAACAATATAGATTGTGTTTAACTAGAAGGGAAATTATAGTCTCCTTCCTTTAAAAAAGTAAACGCATTACCAAATTTCCCAAAGTAATCCAAATAAGTCAACAAATTATAGGCCATTCGATTTAAGGTCTGTTGTGCTTTTAATAGGACCTGAAGATTAATTTGTGTTCTACATGTATTCTTTATTATAACTTAGGTCATAAATATAATTAAAATATTTCAGACTAGAGTATTCTTCGTTGTAGGAACATGCATCCTGAACTGTCTAACCATTTCGGTTGCCAGTTGGTTGAAGGTGGAGATAGATTGAGTTAGAAAACGGGTGAACCAAAGTTAAAATGTGGCTTCCAAGAAAACTGGGAAGCACCTGCACTTGACAGCGTCGGTGGCCATACTAGAGTCCATGTGCTACTCGTAGCGGTTCAAAAAAGCACAAGGGTCGGTCGTCCCTCCGTAGATTCCTGGTTGTGGCATGTTAAAGCGTCGGGACCACTAGGCTTCGTGCACGTCCCTAGTGAAGGGGTTACGTCTCAAGTGGGTTTCCCACACGTTGTTGACGTTCCCTTGTATATTCTTGATGATTGTTCGGACCATGTCTGGGAGATATGAGGGATGAACATCCGCCGATGAAATCCAGCGGTCGTTGTTCACCTCAGGTGTCTTGGTCCATGGACGTCTTCGAGGATGATCCGGCTCATCCTCGTTCATGTCGTTGGCATTGTCTACCTAATTCTGGTACGTTTGATGAGGTCAAGCGGGTTGATGCAGATTCTAATTAGGTAGGGCTTGGGCCTGTTGAGTTGCTGGAAGCGTTCGCCCCAAGATCAGAGCAGCGACGGCTGAGATCCGTCGAGGAGGGGGCGGTACTCGGACCTGGTTCATCGTTGATAACCAACCAGGAACGATCACGTTAATGCGTTCCCTCACTGACAGTTATGGTAGTTCCGTTGCCATTTCTATTTCCATTGTCGTTGGTATTGGCATTAGTGCAGAGACGGTGTTGGTGTTGAGAGTGAACCTCCTTCTTTGGCTCCGACCCTTAGTTTCGGAAGATGCACTTTCCGAGGATTTGTGCTGCGGTCAAGCATTGTTCTGAACAAATTAGAGTTAAGCGACGAGATGTTGACTTTCCTGAAGTTTACGCATAAGGTCGATGTTAGTTTTCAACGCATCGTTGAGCTCGAGAGATCTGTTTTCTAACTGTTAACTATATTTTTCGTCAACACTGGAGATAGGTCTATGGAAGTAGACCGAGGGGGAAAATAAGTCGTTTAGCCTTCACAAGTTTGAGTTAGTTCACCGTCTCCTAGATATCAAGGTTTAGAATCCGAAAGAATAGTTACCCTTCCCTCAGTGGGGTAGTATCACGCTTAAGTGATTCGAGAACCAACAGTTATCTTGGGATGAAGGATTCCTAAGTGCAACCCTTAGCGAATGACATAACAGTTTGTGGAGAGGGGTTCTGCAATGGGCTTGCAGAAGGGTCTAAATTTGTGGAAAGAGGGGTGTTTCACCTAGCTTACAGAAAGGCTTGGATATAGGCTCGTATACAGGTTAGAAGAAAACAGTGCGTTGTAGCAGCAATAACTGGGAAATCATATAACAATCCCATAAAGAGATACTCTAAGTATTGATTCACACTTTATTGACCTTTGATTTAGAATACATGAATAGAATAAAAGAAAGCCCCAAATCGATCTAAGAATTAGGGTTTACTCTAGAGAAAAAGAATACAAGAATAAGAATGAGGAAAATCATCCCTAAAATGTGACCCCTGGGGTATTACTTATAGAGAAATGGGGCCCCTTCTGTTGTTCGGCTATTGGGCTTACAGAAGCCTCTTGTCGGCCGCTTATCTCCTTAGTCTCGAATGTTTAGCTTCCCGCCGCCTTTGTAGTGCTGATTATAGCTTCAGGAGTGAGGGTCCCATTCAGTTGAGGCTTCTTCGAGATTGATATGAGGTTGTCGATGTAAATGGCTTTCGAAAGGCATTCGTGCTCCCGGTAGTGGCTTCCAGGTGTAGGCTTCCGATTTTCTCATGAATATTTTGAAGAGATTTCCCTCGCGATGTATGTAGATAGCTATCGATTTGGAACCTCAGTCGGTGTTGGCACTAGGTGGATTAGTATGGATAGCTTGTATCCCTTCTGGGGTTCCGGTTTGCCTCCCAGTGGAGCCTTCGTGTGTGGCCTGGTCTTCTAGAAGGTGGCTTCCGGTGATCTTCTTGTCGTCTATTAATGCGACCTTCCAGTGGTTATATAGTAGATGTTTCGGAAGCTAGTTCCGGATAATCTCTATGTGTTCTAAGTCTAGTATCTTTAAATGTCTTTATTTCCTAATGTGTCGTTATTAAGCCTGTTAATACCGACACCCCTTCCGTCTTTTGGGTTTTGATTAGCGGAGCTCTTGCCTCCCCTTTCTTTAGTTTCTAACTTAGATGACCTTCCGTTATAGAACCGCCTTGCCGAATACACCATTCTGTATAGACCCAGTCGAATACGCCCTACTGGGTTGACCCTACCGGATAGACCTTGCCGGATAGACCTCTCGGTAATCTGTAGCTTTTGAGTTCTTTCTAGTGTTTGGCTCTTGCTTTTGGAGAATTCCTATGTGCTTGTGTTCATCTGATACCCCTTCACCATCAGATTGCTTCAGAGTTAATTTTGGTAATAACATTTACCCCCTAGTGAAGGGGTGTTTTCGAGTTTTCAAGTCAAATTTTGTCTTTTCCCAAGTGTATGCCCTGTGTCTTTTGATCTCCCTTGTTCAGAAACGTTGATTGGTCTTCATTCGTACGGTGAGGATTAGAGATGACTTTTGCATAATTACCATCGTTTCTTCTTCTTCTTCACTTTTCACTTGTAACGTTAATTTCTCAAACCAGATTATTTGTTCATTGAGGACTTGAAGCTTGTTTCGAGAATTTCTCGACTGAATCTCTGGTAAATATTCATGCTTTGAACTTTAAATAGATATTAAATCACTCTGTCTAAACCAATTAGGGTTTTGCATGTTAAATACAAGTTATTCGAATGTTGATGATTTGGATTACGATTCATGGAGAGCTACATATATGCTTTTTCCCCCAAATATTAATTCTTAGGGTTTTAAGATATGCAATTCGCATAAAAGAGCCCATTTTGACAATTAAGTGACAAAGATGATTCTATTGGCACCAGCAATTTATTTACCAAAGTCGATGACTTGTCCATTCCCCCTTTTACTGATACCAGCTTCAGTGTTTATGTAATGTGTGAGAATTATTTGACTCTAAATCGGTGAACTATCCGATAGGGTTGTCGAAAGGATTTTTTTGTATCGGTAGAATTTGGGAACTTTATTATTGCAACCTTTCGACTTTGTTTCTATGTGCTGGTTCCGAGAGCCAACCAGGACTTCGATGATGACTTAAGGATTGCAACCTTTCGACTTTGTTTCTATGTGCTGGTTCCGAGAGCCAACCAGGACTTCGATGATGACTTAAGGTTACTCGGTTTCGGTTTGACCGTTACCTTTCCCCTTGAATCTTCCTGGCATTATTTTAGGAAGAGCTAATCTTGTCATCACTGAGGGCTTGATTATTCTTCAAAAAATGTGAAATTTATTGTGTGCCTTGCCTAAAATGGTATTTAGAGTTATCTTAACATTCACTATCTTGACCATTTATCACTAATAGGTCCATAGTTGTAACTACATTATATATCAGTGAGTGTGATACCAATTCACGCATTTTGAAATTATATCACCTGGCAGTGCCATGTATGATAAAGGGAGTTTCAACCCATCGCAAATTGGTGTTCTTGGCATTTCTCGAAAGAGAAGGCCTTTTGCCTTGAAGAAATCTTTGATTACTTCACAAGATGAAGCAAATTCCATCCTTAGCAGCTTTGGAATGGACGAGGTGGTTGCTATACCCGCTACCTATCGTGATGATATTACGAATCCTTCTGAGGGATATTTTGCATACTCGGCCATGCATATATGGCATGGAGGCTTCTTTTCTTTCCCAACCTTCATATCTCGACTTCTACGAGATTTGGAGGCTGCGCCTATCCAACTCCTACCAAGTACTTATACATTGCTTCTATGTCTTGAAATACTCGCCTTTGAGTCGGGTCGGGCCTCTCTAACTTCTAATCTTATTCAACACTTGATGTGTTTTTCCAGAAGTGTTGACTCCCTTATATTCCACACTAATCCTTTGAGGAAAATTGTTAGCAATAGTGCGGGTAAGGCTATATCTTGGGAAGATCAATTCTTCTTCATCAGATGCCCTGCTTGTGTCTCATGCAAATTTGTTGATCATGGTGAGTTTTCCAACCTTTTATGAGTGATCGCTCTTCTTATACATGGCCTAATTTTAGTTGCTTTTTCAGATCCTGCTTCCAAGAAGGTTACTTTAACGAAAGTGAATCTCGTGTCTTTGAGATTAATTTGAAGTTACTTGAAGGACCACAGGGTCGATCTATTTTTCTAACTAAGGATAAGTTGCGTCAATATGATCTTCCTGACTGACTAAAAGTTTTGGGATATCCACCCATTCATTTTTCAGGCTTTAAGCGTTCGGCGTTGGGTTCAGATGTGTTTACTTCCTCTACCCCTTTGTCTTCTGGTAAGCTTGCTGAATTGTCAATTTCTTTATTGAAGCCTCTTTAATACTCAAGTTTTGCATTCCTGAACTTCTCTTTGATTTTTCATTTGACTAGGGATTCTGGCTTCTGAAGCTTTGACCCTTACTGGTGTTTTAAATCAGTCCACTGTTGTTTCCATCAAAAGGTTGGCTGAGTTACCTGTCGAACCATCAGCAAAGAAACTAAAACTTGATTTTTCCGCTTCCACAATTTTCGAAGGCACTTTCGGTAAGGAAAGTGGAGGTTGTGTCCTGCCATCATTCCTTCCAAGTACATCAGAAGTGGGTGCACATGCTACGTTGCGAACTCCGACCTCTTAGTCTACTGAGCCTTTGAGGCTTTCTGTCCCTTCAACAAATTTTGTTGACTTATTGAAGCTTGCTCTTTCTTGTCCGGAGCTTACTAGCATCTCATTACCCTCTTCTTCTTCAGATATAGAGGATTTTTATCAACATTTGATCAACCGAAAGCTTCAGGTACGAATTTTTCACTCTTGATCTTGATTTTTATTTCTTGCGGTTGTTGATCGAATTCTTCTGCTCTTTCAGATTACCAAAAAAAATGGCTTTTGACTAAGTCAATTCCTTCTTCTTCAACCCCCAAAATTGTTGGACTTCGAGAGGCTAACTAAGCTTTAAGTAATGAATGTGAGAGCTTGAAAGCTTCCCTTGAACACGCTAAGGCAGCTTTAGAGGAGGAAAGGCAGACTAAGGATTCAGTTCCCGGTAGAGTTTCGGCCTTAGAACATCAGATAGCGGAAGCTATGGTAACTCACGCTGATGAGCTTCAGAAGAAGAAAAAGAAGCTTTCTCATGCTGCGCGGATAATATGTGAAGCCAAAGGCAGGATTTCTGATTTTTCGCAAGTTCATCTTCCACAAATTAAGACCGAGTGTTACGAAGATGCCTTATTTCACATTCTTTCTGATAATTTTCAGAACCTTTTTGAGATCCGAACTACCTCTCTCTCCCACCTTTTATCAAGGATACGGTTATGGAGCGGATAGAGTTGCGTAAACAGGGTGTTGAGTTGGGCTATCAATGGGTCAGGTTTAGGTGGGGTCAAGTAGTGCTCGAGTAAAGTTCGAGTCGGGTCAATTCAACCCATTTATTAAACGTGTGGGTTTCGGGTTGACCCATTTATAATCGTGCGGGTTTCGGGTTTGATTCATGTAACCCGTTGAAAAAATATTTGTATAAAAAGATGTGAATCAACATGAAATCATGAAAGAAGGGTATTGTTGTCATTCACTTGTTGCAAGCTAAGATGAGAATAAAAATGTAAAAAGTTGTTAATGTGGGAATAAACATGAAAACGTGAAAAAATGTTAATTGTTAGTGTGTATGAATAATTGAATAATGACAACATCCTCCATTTTCAGGCTAAGATGAGAATTTTATAATAATATAGAGCCCACAAATGGGTTAGTCAGGTCAAATTCGGGTTTCGCGGGTCAATCCTAAACCCACCTGCTTATAAGCGGGTTATAGTCGGGTTGACCCTAAAATGACCCATTATTAAATGGGTCGGGTCAACCCGCTAATTTCCTGTGCGGGTTTCGGGTCGTGTTGGAAATTGACAGCCCTAGTGTTGAGAACCATAGAAGGGAAAAACTAAAATTGAAGACCTTCTATACATTGATGATCTTTCCGATGATTTAGGTGAAGGAGAAGAGACTTCTATTTTTGTTGATGATGGAGGAGATAGTTGCGGTGATGGTTCGAGAGGTAAGGACCATCATGATGAACATGATATAGGCAGTGATCATCCTCTAACGGGTGTCGAAGTATCTCATAATTCTGTTAGGCATTGTCCAGATGTTGGAGGTTCCCATGCTGCCCAGGATGTTAAACCTCCCTTGTTCAAGGAAGGTGATACTTCCGGTCTTTCGGGAAGAGAAAAACAAGTTGATTATGAGATTCCTCTCTCTCAAGTATAAACCTTGTTTACAATGTTCTTACTTTTCTCAAGTATTTGACCGTAACTAGTTTCCTGCCATTATATCTAACAGACAAAAAGAAAAGTTGTTTCTCGCCTAAGAGCGGAATTAGACAATAAACAAAAGGAGTTAACTAGATCTTGTGTAGAGCAAGAGAGATTATTAAAAGATTATAATTCCTTATCTCGAAAATACCATGATCTTGAAAAGAGTACACTACACCAGAAAAGACTTTTAGTAGCGTTGAGAAAAACGCTACCATAACTTGTAGTAGCGTTTTAGAGAACGCTGCAATACGACATGCAACTAAAAGTCTGAAACTTTTTGTTGCATTGTAGTAAACGCTACCAAAAATAACCATATTGTTGCGTTTTCCAAATGCAACTATAGTATTTTTTATATTTGCTTACATTTACTTCTGTAGCATTTTTAAAATGCTACTAAAAGTTACTGGTTGTTTGCCAACATATTTTAAATGATGTAATTTACAGTTGATGGCATGTACCATTTCAAACAACCACCTTATTAATTTCCTTATTAAAACAAATGATCAATCACATAATTTCCATATTTAGACCACATATAATTAACATATACAAACAATCGATCAATCGTATAGCCATCATATTCAAATAATTGAAAAAAACCACTAATCACATAGTCAAATATAACATCCATAACCAATTCGATAGTAGTTTATTTGCCAAAGTAAGTCACATACCACAAACATTCACACGTTTACACAAATAGGACTAACAAATGATGACAACATATATAACAATTAAAATCTTGCTCATTGCTTGGTTACTAATAATTCTTTGTTGTCAGTAATCTTCACTTCGAAATAGATAATTACCTGCAGATGAGTTTAACAATCAACAGTAAGAATTGCAAACCAAAACTAAATGCCGAGCTACTAATTCAAATACTAACACATTAATCAATCAATGGATGCGCATTCAAACTCATGAAAGCGAGACAAATCAACTAAATGTAGTATTGTAGTAATATGGAAATCAGAAAAGTTACATAGAGAATGAGCTATTTGAACAAAAAATATAAAATGAGAAGAAACTCTATAAACTGTAAACAATTAAAGTACGTAGAAAAGAAAAGAACCATGTACATAAATAAAATAACGTATGGACATAAAAACTGAGAAGATAGCCAAGAGTAGTTAATTATATGTAGGCAACGATGAAAAATAACAAACAATATTCTATGTGCAACCTGACCAAACTATACTAAATAAATTTACTATGATATGAAAATCTCTAGGTTAATTTTTGGTTTAAGAACAAATGGAAACGACTAAACAAATTCTATTCTGCCTCCAAGATCAGTTTTCAGAAATTTGCAATCCATTAACATCTACAATAAATGAAATTATCATTTTGCAATGACAACGAAAGTGGAATTTAAAAATCTAACCCAATCCCATAAGGCTAAAAACATACGGAAATTCTATTCGGCCCAAAAACCAGTTTGTCATTTTGTGTGAAAATAATTTTGATCTTTGGATTGTGCATCTCCCTTGAATTGCGTCCCTCAATTTTTAGATCCGCATCTTTTTACTTGCAAAATTTAGGCAGAGTGGCATCTCCCTAAAACATAAGTTTTTGGACAAAGGATCACCAATTTGGAGCTATTTTTCTTGTAAGTCAAACAAAATTTATATGCATGATGAATTGGTGATCAAACATCCTAGTTTTAATATACATGTGGGTGGTAAATAGTTCGGCTGGTAAATCACCTGTGTTATAATGCTTTTCTATTGTGTGTTATAATGTTTTTCTTTTGCAATCAGCTGCTTCCAAGGATGACACCAAGATAAAAATAAATGATGCCACCTTTTATACCATTTAACATGTAGTAATGTAGTAAAAAAATATGTGTCCAAAAATGTTCTAACTCGTATAGACATGATGTTAAGCTGTGTATGTTTTAAGCAATGTGCCCCATTATACGAAGTAATGCGGCAGCCACTCGTGGAGGTTGCACCACTCTGAGGACCTATTTCCTTATCATTGGTATAAGGTCCATGAAAAAAAGAACCTTTACGTGGCAACTTCTCATTTCTCAAGATCCATCTACTTGGCAGTTTACTCCAATGCCCCCAAACGATCATAACTTCGTGGCTTCTTCTACCTAGAGGGGTAAATAATTTGCAAAACCATAAAATAAGAACTTTGACACCTTTTTCTTCCAATTTAAGCACATAATTATAGTGGCTCATTCCCCACCCTTTAAATCGCTCCCATCCTCCTCTCCATTCCTCACTAAGAACTGGAAAAACATATTCAAGAAATACCAAAAAAAATGGACACAAACTTGAACAAAGAAGCATTATCCCTAGGTTTAATATAAAATATTACGTCTAATATTATATATGAGATGTGTTAATAGGCAGAAGGCCACCTAGATCCTCAAATAACGATCAATTTAATGGAAATAGCAGTTTAACAATAAGTTGGACTCGCTTTGATTGCCACTGTAACACCTCATCACGTCGTCAAAGTCGAACTCAATGTACTAGCAAGTCCTCAATGTTGAGCTATGGTCGAATATCCTGAACAATTTTGTGTTGAGTTTGGGGCATTTTAGATAGAGGTTGAGGTCCAGTATCATCTTTCTTTTCAACTTAGTTCCTTTGCGAAGCATGTACTGTATGATCTTCATTATCTGGCCCTGTTCTTTGTTCAAGTTTGTGTCCATTTTTTTTGGTATTTCTTGAATGAGGAAATGACCTTCAGTAGTCAATCTCCACCACCAGACATATGTAGTTCCATCGTTACCCACTGCAGAAACCTCTAAATTCAACAAAACACTTCAACAATCAGCACCTTGATCACCCAACACTCGAACATTAGCCATCACGCATTAAACCCATCACAAACCTCCAATCTCATCACCCATATCTTTAACATCAACCAATTCCTCCTCCAATAGGTTAACAAGCCTAAAACTGCTACTACAAAACCCACTCTGCATATTTCCACAAAATCAACCATTGTCCATGTCTTCACAAACTACCCTTCACCAATGACTACCTTCCACTTTAACTGAACTGCAAAAACAACAATATAAACCAAACATACCACACTCAAACAACTACTATTTTCGTTCACTATACAATAAAAGAAACCCAAATCGATCCAATTTGCATTGCCACTTTGACTACAGCTAGAAATCTCAAGCACATCAAACTACCGAACTGCAAAAACTTACGATAAACAAAAACAACCTAAAATCGTGACCTCATTACCATTAAATCACTAGCATTTTCATAATACCCACATCAACTTCACCACTTAAAATTGCATGTACCTGCTCCGCAGCCTCCCTTGGTTATGGATCAACCGCACCAATTTCCATATTTTGTTTGCGTTTCTTTTTCTTTTCCAATTTTGTTTTGTTTTTGACCAATTTCGTTTTAAATGGAAGGATTAGGGGGCGAGAGTTGCAGTGTAATGTCTTTATATAAGTGTTTTTCTATTAATTGTTTTTAATATCATGAAGGATATTGATACAGGTTATTAATTTTCTCTCGGACTTAGGAGAGTGGGCTAGCAGGTATGCCATTTGAATTAAAAATAATATACCAACAAGAACTAAAAATAATATATCAATAATTCATACGATAGTAGACAACAACACACGATTTGAGCAAAATGGATGAATACCAAATAAAAGTTAGCAAGCATAGCATTTTTCTATAAATAAAATAAACCTTATAAAATGGCATGCCAAATTTTCATTTAAAAAGGTCAAGGAAAACTAAGAATACAAACCATAATGAAATTCACATCTAAAAATTTGAGCTTGCATCTCCCCCATTGACCGCACTTTCAGCAGTGCTCGAGCGAAAGTGCGCAAGATCCAGATGACATTTCAACTTTGTGCACGAGTGAAATTGTACTCATTAAACTATGGGAAAATGATCATCATACTTATAGGGAAACCTGGATGATGATTTCAACAAAAATGTCATTGAACACAAGGTGATGATTATGTTATAATATGAAATACAAAAAAATTGTAAATGGACTATATATGCTTATTGCTAATTCTTTCGAAATGTTTGCAAGGAAAGATAACTGTGTTAACTGACAAAAGTGCTCTATCTATTTGTCAAGTAAAAATTTTTTGATCCATTAAGTCAGCGTTATTACTAAGTAACCAAACAATACAACCTTAGATTTAAAGCAGGTTTCATGCTAGTCCACTTAAAGCAATAAAATATTTTCCTATTGTTTGCAATTGCTACCAAAATTTTAAAGCTATCAAAGTAATCAAAAAAAATATAACCTAAGAGTGTGGTCAGTTTGAAGGCTACTCTTAATCATTTGGAAAATAACTAAAAAAATCTACTTGAAGTTTTGGATGACATGTGTAAATAAACAGAGTATCCAACTACTATGATGATATTCATTGCCATTTTTCACATTGACAATTTAGATAGTGTTTGCCTCTCAAAATATAGTAAAATGGTTGTTAATTATTCAATTGAGTCTCTTGACCACTGGACAAAATTCTTTAATTGCAAAATATTCCACGTGATTGAATTTCCAATTCTTGTTGCTTCAGTAGATTGACATTCCAAATTTTTAGCATTGCATGATCAAATCACTATGGTTTTATATAGCTATTATTCAATGCAATAATTTTTTAGCAAAGAAGAAGATGCTCAGAAGGAGAGTGAGGAATTAAAAAGTAGTGGTAATAATGAGGAGAATGAACATACAACAAGTAATGGACACAGTAGTAGCGATAGGGACTAACATTCCAATTTTGAGAGATGGGGATTTGACTAATGAGATTGAGAAGGTGCAAGAGACCTTTGGAAAAGTTTTGTAGATCAAAGAGTTAATTACTAATTGGACTGATGAGCCTGAGAAAACTATTACTTGTTCGCTAAGGAGGCTGCAACTAACGAAGCTCACAACTGAAACCCTTAGTTCCACAAAGATCGGAAAAAATGTTGGTAGTTTGAATAAGCACAACTCTAAACCTATCTGCCAACTTGCCTGAACTCTTTTCAAGAATTGAAAACTACTAGCTAAGTTAGAGGTGGCGAAAGGAAAGCTTGAAGATCGATACAAAGAAGAAAATAAATCTAAAAGACAACGTACAATTCAAGTGAAGGAACTAAAGGATTTTCCAAAGCAAGAGTAGAACAGGCCACAGGGAATGAAGAAGCATGGAAGCCAATTTAGGAGATGTATGAACATAAAGTTTTAACATTAATATATTACTTTTGCTAATGTACACTGCAATAAGGCATGCCCTTTTTCCATGTGGTTAGATCATACGAGAGAAAAACCGAGAGGAGAAAAAAGAAACAAATTTAGTTGTGAAGGTAGAGGAGGACAAAATCATCAACAGTGGAAGAGGATGGAATTTGTTTTGAAAAATAAGACTCATGAAATCTATAAGGTTATACCCATGTTTTGAAAACCGGACCGGGCCCTAGGTTGGACCTCGATTAGCCGTCGGCCGTCAGCCAACACGGCCCGGAGGACAATCAGGCCGTGAAAGGGAAGAGCCGAAGGTTGGATCGTGAAAACCCCCAAAGCCGCTCAGACCGAACCTCAACCAGCTGTGCTTCTTAAATCTTTTTCAGCTTTAATTTACCCAAATCTGTAACATAACCCTAGAGCAGGTGCAAGCGGGTGCAAGAGCAACATCACTAAGAATTTAAGCTACTGAGATTTCAGATTTGATACACTAAGAATTTAAGCTACTGAGCTTCAATCCATTGGATTTGTTGATTTAGCTTGCGGTTGCTACCTGCAAGTTGAAGTGGTTTGTTCATTTTGTCATTCCATATATGTCCAGTAGTCCATGTGTCTCTTGTTATAATCAAAATAGGTACTGCAGTTATAATGATAAGTTAATTTGCGAACAAAATATATCAATTTTGAAAGATTATATGCAATTGCGATATGTATTATTAATTTTTTGAATAATTTTTGGGTATATCTTATATTTTAAATGTGTAATTTTTCAGAAAATAAATTGCACGGTTCTTACGGTTCGACCGGTTGAACCGTCAAAATCATGGACCTTCAATCGGTACGGTTCGAGTCACGGCACGATTATGAAAACTATGGGTTATACTAGTTTGTTGTGATTGGACATTGTATATTTAATTTATGGTTCTTTGTAAACAATTTCCTTCCATGGTTGGTTTTTAAAAAAAAAACTATAGTGATAATCAAACAAAGAAGAGCTGACAACATTTCAAGGATAACACAGAAGAGCAAAATAGATTTATAAAATAACCTGGAATAGGCCATCATAAGTGTAGATTTTTCCACAGTAGCTTCTTTTTGAATCGTGCCCCATGAATTAACCCGGATTATGCTTCTGTTAAGCAACTATTCTGCAAGCACGTAATGGTAATAGATGCTGAGTATGAATTAATTTACCATACACAAATAATGGCAATGTTAGTCACATCAAGCGGCTATATACATAGATAGAGGTACATGAGTGCAAACTGAATGCTGTTAATTAGTCGTACTTAAGACTATATTTTACAAAATAACTTTGACAAAATCTTGAATTCAGGGGTCTATTAGTGGTGTAATGGCATAAAATTATAGATCTGACATTTTGGCAAAGTGAAGAAAGCAAACAATTAGCATGTGTCTGTATGGGAAAACTATATGGGCAGAGGGATTACATGATGAATACATGTATACATGCAAGCTCCAGAAACAGGGAACAAAGGCATGTAAATTACCACCACGCCAAGCCAATATATTTTTCATGCACTTTTAGAAAACACTAGCAGGCAATGTTCATGTAAAACTTGATAATCCTATGATTCATTACATTGACATATTTATTGACTCTTGATAGCAAAGTTTGTCTTTGGTCAGGACTTTCACAGTTGAGGATACAATGTTTGTAGTTTCTGATACAAAATAGTCTTTTTTTCTCATTGGTATATTTACAATACTAGTTTCTTAATATATTTTAAACTAAAATTGTTAATACGCTAATTCCCTGCTAATGCATTAAGGATTGTACATGCACATTAATTTGTCTGTTAGACCACGAAAGCGAGGATATATTAATATGTTCTCACTAGGTCCCATAACTATAAAAAAAATTCTATTCACCAAATAGAATACATATTCTTCCAAATTAGATAAGGTTTAATCACAAGATCAATTTAAAATATTAGTGTGCTAATTCAAAGTGAAAATGGATCTTGTCTTATTGCACATATCATCATCTTTCTTATGCAAAGTTACAAAATAACCGTGTCATGTATTTTTAACAAGAATAAAAGATGAATCGTACAAATTCATACAAAATTACCATGACATGTTGTAGTTGGTGTCAATTTAGCTATAAAATTTATGGGGTCCTAGCTGGTAAAATGTTTTAAATGTTGTGGATTTTGTAGACAATTATGCACGTAAAATTATTAGATGCCATGAGATCTCTTACGATGATCAAAACCTGGTTTAGATCTTGTTCTTGCATCTTTTAAAATGTTCAGATTGATTCAATTTGAATTAGTTTTACATTAGAGGTACCTAACGTAGAATAATTATTTATTTATGCTCAGTATAAACATCGTAGACACAACAGACACTGCGTGAGACTTGAGTAACAAAAAGAACAAACACAGCGCGTCCTACAGGCTGATAACAAAAAAATAATACAAACATAACTTTAGGCGAGCATCAAGGGAACTCCAATTTAATAAACAGATAGAGCATATTGCACTGCATTAGAAAGAGTAGGAATATTTCACCGATATTCTAGAATAATCAAGTAAATGGAATAGATGCAACATATTTCATAGTATGTAACCAAGTTATGAGAAGAATGTAAAATGAAGATAAGAACAGGCATTAAAACCAACCTCAAAGGATTCCAACAAGAAGTTACAATGATTTCATATTTCTTCTATCTTGAATAAATATCAATCAAAGCATTTCTTGAGATCATCTTACAATTGTGCCACCTTCTTTCTGAAACCTTCTTGATCATCTCTCATTATTCCTACAAAATGAAAATAATTAATTTGAGAGGAAATCGACAGCTTAAAAACAACAATGGTAACCCCAAATTTAGTATACAACTTTAAAAGATCTACATCATCAATGTACTTATGTTGGATTGATTCAATTTGAATTAATTTTTCATTCTTGGTACTTGCTGTAGAACAATTGTTTATTTATGCTTAGTACAAACAAAATATTTTGTTAAAACATTAGTAATCCAGGACCATTTTTTCTTTTTACTAACGATGTAATATTGATGTAGATACATAGGCATTATTCTCTGCTAGTTGTTTTACCTCATGGATTATTACAAGCATGCACATGTTTACTTAAATTTTTTGGCATCATTACAATATGTATATATGGAAATATTTATGTATACCATTGGAAAATAGGGGTAAAATTAAACATGCTTGATACTATTATTTTGATCCCCTTTTAATAAAAGTTATTTCATTTAATTCCATGTTTTGCAATTTATTCAATCCCAGATAGTGAATCAAATCATATTTCCCATTAGATAGCAAATCTTTTATTTATTTGTTTATTTTGTGTGTGTGATGTTGTTTTATAAAATTTAAGGATATAAACTGGGGTTTAAAAGAAATGTAAGGATTTGTATACTCTATGACATTAACTAGTTATGAAGAATCAACATTATTTTAGGCATGTAAGAAAGTAATTGTTTTTTACTTTTATGTCTGAAGTAAAATTAACAAAGAGAAGATTCTCATTACAAATAAACACAATATATTTTAGTCATTTCATAAATAAATATATTAGTTAAATACTATTCCTATTATGATGATTCTACTAGATAAAATTTCCATTTTTTCGATTATGAAAATAATTTTGATGTAGCCTATTGCACCAATGATCAATGTTTAAGTTGTGCAGCAGTAGAACAAAAAAAATAACGAAATAAACATCAACGGTGTAGCAGGTTGATTACCAAATTAAAGTTAAATTCCAAAAATAACTCCAAAATATAAATAAAACGAAAATAGAAATTGTACTTGAAGAAAATACCTGGTTGAAATGAACAATGCAAAAGCTGAGAAAAGCGATTAAGAATTAGGGTTTGAAAGTTGAAGAAGTGGCAAAGCGACTCACAAATGATGTTTTGAAAATTAAGGTGGAATGATTCGTTGGTTGATTTGAAAATTAGGTCGGAGTGATAGGATTGGGAATTTTTTGGAACTACGGTTTCTCAAAATGGAAATTTTGGAGAATGAAAATTTGAAGGTAGGGTAAGCGGAGAGCTAGTTTGTTCACACTTATTTAGCTGATGTTATGTTCACACCACTAACGGTGTTAGTGGTGTGGGCTGAGATTAAATAGGTGAAATTCAGGGGTCAATCACAGCCCTATACTACTAACACCGTTAGTGGTGTTATGTTCACATCTGTTAAAAAGATGTGAACAAACTCATACTGGGGTAAGCGGGAACTGATAAAAGGATCATGCTAGGATGACTGCGGAAAAAGCGGTGAAAATTCTAGGATCTGAGAATGAACGGGGAGAAATTCAGGGGAGGCTCCAAAATTCATGGGGGAATTGTAATCTAACGGTTGCTGCTACTTCCGCGTGAAATGACATATAGATTGTCAGTCGCTCCGGCATTTTCCAAAAATAACGCCGCGAAGTAATACAATGTAGAACGCAATAACTTTAATGGGTCAACGAAATAGTCACATTCAGCGTTCAAACGCTGCCTTATAATATAACTAAAAGCACAATTTCTTGTAGTGGTACACATAAGTTTATGTCTTATAAAGAGCATGAAGCGACGTCCAGGTTAAAGAAAGCCCGTAACCATGGGGAAATTCTTCACGAAAGAACAAGGAACTGGTGACCTTAATTTGGACGTTAGTTGAGGATAGGGGCATTTTGGTTGACTTCTTGTATGAGATTTACAAACGATACGAAATGGTGGATTTTTCCTTTCTAGGGGCAATCAGTGGAGGTTTAATATGTCGCCTCCATAGACGTTATTTAGATGGGTTTGGATCTGATCCGCATCCAGGGGAGTGCTGGAACCTCGAAAGGGTTCCTTCAATTCCTAGGGACCTCCCCCCGGAAAAGCTTTAATACAACAAGGATTGGTTTGTCACTGCGCTGTTTAAAAGGTCTATTTTGTATGAACAAGAGGAATATTTGTAAACTTAATTCAGTAACCTATGTAAAACTTGTATGGAATTCTATTTACTACACGTGACTGCTAATACACTAATTTGTATTATGACAGAACTATATTTACTACAAAGATGCACTACGTGTAACTTGTAGACTGAAAAAGGAGTTTTTAAGAAACTTAAGAATGTATATCTTGAATTCCCTCGGCTCTCTTTTAGTTCTTTAGCGAAGACTGTGAAGCAATTCTAAAAAGTCTAAGAGCTGAGCATGCCGAGATGTTATGTAAACGGTAGATGTACTAGTCAAGTGAAAGTGATCCTTTGTAACTCTTTTGATCTGTATGTCATGGCAGATTAGATTTGGATTTAATTACATTAAGCTTTTATGTAAGAATGGAGCTCTATTTTCACAAATTGAAAAGATATGGTCATTACCATTTTTTTGTTCTTGTAAGTAGGTAGATTGTAATGGAACTTCCTCGTCTCAAAGTGAAGTGCTACCAGCAAAAGAGATTTCTTCTACATCTCAAGAATGGAAGAGTTTGCTCCAGAATTTATCCATCAAGCATTTGAATGAGAGAATGATCGCTTTGAAAGGCCAATTAGAAGAAGGAGATAGAACTATTCTTTTATTGAAGACATACACAAGGACTAAACCCTCTATCAAGTTTGAGGATGAATTAAGGAGCTTACGTCAACGCATTGTCGAGTTGGAAATCGATTTGAACAATGTCAATACGAAGTGCGAGACGTGGGAATATTGCTTCAAAAACGTTTCTATCATGATGGGGTCCCAACCTCCTTGCGTTGCAATCGCGCACAAGACCCCAGCCCTTCAAAAGTGTTTTTACCTGAATAACCCTCCTCCTAGGCTAAAAAATTCTGTCATTTTGGAGTGGTGTAAAAGAGTGGTAGCTGAGATAAAGGGGTCCTATGATACCAAGTTAATTAAAGGTTCATATGATTATGTTAGCCGGTATGTTGATCAAATTAGACGCTTGCAAGAAGAGAGGCATAATTTGCGCATGAAGGTTTTCGGGTAAGAGAAAGAAAACAAGTATCTTGGGGCTATGTTTAGAGCTTATAACAGAGCTTTGAAGCTTCAGATCAAACCTTCTGATCATCTTGATAAAGCGAGTAGGACAGTGCGAAAGCTTAACAAGCTACTAGGTATTGCACTTCGTCCTGCCATTAATCCCTTTTACCCAGGGATGGAGAGGATCTAAACATTTAGTGACATTTTGTAATAATAATGTGTACACATATGCATGTTTGGGTAATTAAGGGTGTAACTCTTGTAAATGAACTTGTGCATTGAAGTTATCCGTCATGTAAATGGTTGTTGATATAAAATGCAAATAACAATTATTCGTATATAAATGGTTTAAGAAATTTCCCTAGATAAGAAAAGAGATAACCATTGTATTCGGAGTTCTTTTGGTGATGGGCTCTTCATTTCCTCCCAAGTTTTGTACTATGGACTTTCTTTTGAGAACATATCTCTGGATATTCTGATTCATAATTTTGAGATAACACCCTGGAATTTCTCCTTCGGTGAATCATGAGCTTTCAGATTCATCCCAGGCTTGAATTATCTGGTAGAGGACCGGGAATTAGCTTTTGATGCTTTAATACAGCTTATAGACTATTTCAAATTTGCACATTTGACAGAAGTCTCGAACTAACCTAGATTCGGGTTTTGAGATAAGGCCGGAAATTCACTTCTGGTGTTCATAGAGATCCAAACCAACCCAGATTCAGGTATTAAAATAGGGGACCGGTTCTGGCCTTTGTTGAGTGCCGAATCAATCCAGATTCGGGTATTAATACAGGAGACCTGAACCAACCCTTGTTCAGGTAATTAGAGATTGGGTACCAGAAATCCACTTCTGGCATTAGTGTTTTGGTATTTGCCTTGGGTTTGATTTGTGAAGAAGAGGTTGTACGTGCTTCTTGAGCCACTCTCTGGGCTTTTGATGTCAAAGCAAAGAATGTACGTGCTTTGTTGGCCACTCTCTAGGATTGTGCGTCCAATGCGCTTGGCTAGCTTATCAGTAGGGCCCAAGGACTTGCCCGACCCCCCTCCAGGAGGCACCTTATCCTAACCATCGGAGGTGATGATAAGGTCTTAGAAACTTAAATCGGGCCATTGTAAACATGGAATTAAGGTTTACTTTTTGATGCTCTATACTGACCATCGTAGGTACGGATAGAGGCTTACACACCACCCTCCCTGAGGGGTGCCCTATCCTGACCATCGTAGGCGATGATAGGGGTTTGTGTTCCCTTATGCGGGTAACTCAGAACATAAGAGAGAAAGGACGTGGTTTTGTGAGCAGAGGTAGGACATGCTTAGTTCTATCAGTGGTAGGGTGTACTCTTCTGCGAGCAGAGGCATGGCGTGCTAATTTTAGATGCTCCGCCACGATCATTTCTGGTGTGAAACGAACGCTTACCCTTTAGATACTTTAACCTATCCCCCTCTGATTTGGGCATGGAGAAAGACTAACACATCACCACCCTCCGGGGGTTGCCTTGCCCTGGCAAACTTAGCGATGACAAGATTTTTTTATCCATTTGTGGTTTGACCGATCTTCGGTCATCCCAAGTTTGAGGAATTTTATCCTTTGCAATCATGTGGAAAACTCTTTTCTTTCTCAAAGATCCTATTGTCGTAGCTATCTATGCTTTCTTTACATATTTTTTGTAGTTTTCCTTGGCTTAAGAAGTTGATAACCATCCCCTCTAAAACTCTGCAATGGTTGGTTTCGTGCCCATTTACCATATGGTAGTAGCAGTACAACCCTTCCAACTTAACTTCGTTTTTAGGCTACTTCTTTAATGATGGACAAAAGTTTAGCTTGAGTTTAGTTAGGAAGTAGATACCCTCAATTGACATCATGAGTTTACAACCTTTTGGAAATCTTGACTCGAAAGCCTTCTTTCGTTGTTGAAGTTTGACCCTTTTACCACTTGATTTTGTTACCCCCTCTTCGTTCCTAAATTTTCTTTTAGCTGCCTTTTGACATGGGGTATATCTCTTTCAAACCTTTCTATGGTAAGAGGAGTGGATGCCTTCTCAACCTTCTTTTCGAATATGGTTCCCCTAGCTTGTGTTTGGATAGCTTCTTTGATATAAAGAAAGGGGTTGTATCTTTCCGTTGAGGGATGGTTTAGGGCAAAGATCGGAATTGGTCCTAAATGGAAGGGTTGATGCTCCATAGATTAGGATCATAAGGCTCTACATCTTCGTCTTTCCCTTGATATGTAAGGTTTCTAACCAAAAACTTTCGGTTGCCCACGACTCGCTAATACTTGACCCAACCATGGGAAACCCATTAGTAACTCGTAGAGACCTTTTATTCATGATGTTTGCCTCTTTAAATCTTAGTCCAACTGGGTACGGAACAACACAGTAGATATGTGGTAAGGTTAACTAATGGGTCGGAGGTTCAAGCCTTCCTTCTAGCACCAAAATGTTAACGATATTTTTCATCAACACCGGAGATAGGTCTGTGGAAGTGGACCAAAGGAAAAAATAAGTCGTTTAGCCTTCACAAGTTTGAGTTAATTCACCATCTCCTAGATATCAAGGTTTAGAATCTGAAAGAATAACTACCCTTCCCTCAGTGGGGTGAGTATCACGCTTAAGTGATTCGAGAATCAATAGTTATCTTGGGATGAAGGATTTCTAAGTGGAACCCTTAGCGAATGACTTAACGGTTTATGGAGAGAGGTTCAGCACTGGGCTTACAGAAGGGTCAAAATTTGTGGAAAGAGGGGTGTTTCACCTAGCTTACAGAAAGGCTTGGATATAGGCTCATATACATGTTGGAAGCAAACAGTGCATTGTGGCAGCAATAACTGCCAAATCATATAACAATCCCATGAAGAGATACTCTAAGTATTAATTCACACTTTCTTGAGCTTGATTTAGAATACGTGAATAAAATAGAAGAAATCCCCAAATCGATCAAAGAATTAGGGTTTACTCTAGATAAAAAGAATACAAGAATAAGAACGAGGTAAATCGTCCCCAAAATGTGACCCTTGGAGTCTTATTTATAGAGAATTCGGGCCCCTTCTGCTGTTGGGCCATTGGGCTTGCAAAAGCCTCTGTAGGCTGCTTTTCTCCTTGGTCTTGGATGTTTAGCTTCCAATCGCCTTTGCGGTGCTAATTATAGCTTCCGGAGTGAGGGTCCTGGCAAGTTGGGGCTTCTTCTAGATTGATATGAGATTACCGATGGAAATGGCTTTCGGAAGGCATTTGTGCTCCCGATAGTGGCTTCCGGGTATAGGCTTTCGGTTTTCTCATGAATACTTTGAGGAGCTTGCCCTGGCGATGTATGTAGATAGCTGTTGGTTCGGAACCACTGTTGATTTCGGTACTAGGCGGATTAGTATGGATAGCTTGTATCCCTTCTGGGGTTCTGGTTTGCCTCCCAATGGAGCTTTCGTGTGTAGCCTGGTCTTCCAGAAGATGGCTTCAGGTGATCTACTTGTCATCTATCAATGTGACCTTCCGGTGGTTATACAGTAGATGTTTCGGAAGCCGGTTCCGGATAATCTCTATGTGTTTTAAGTCTGGTATCTTTAAATGTCTTTATGTCCTGATGTGTCGGTATTAAGCAGGTTAATACCGACAGCCCTTCCGTCTTTCTGAGTTTTAATTAGCGGAGCTCTTGCCTCCCCCTTTCTTTAGTTTCTGACTTAGATGACCTTCTACTACAGAACCCCGCTGCCGAATGCACTCTGCCGTATAGACTTAGTAAGATACACCTTGCTGGGTGGACCCTACCGGATAGACCCTGCCGAATAGACCCTGCCAGATAGACCATGTCGGTAATCTGTAGCTTTTAAGTTCTTTCTGGTGTTTGGCTCTTGCTTTTGGAGAATTCCTATGTGCTTTTGTTCATCCAATACCCCTTCACCATCAGCTAGCTTCGGAGTTAATTTTCGTAGTAACAATAACTTTTTATTAAGTGCGCAAATTTGCGCTTGAGTTGTAGGAGCGTCGGTGCTTGTAGAAGGAAAAATATCCATTTTGGTTGGGTTTCCTGCCGATTGTAGTTGCTGAGAAGTAGCAGTATCGGCTGCTGTAGAGGTTCCGACTAGTGGGTTCTTTGATCGCTTAACTATCGTAAGCGGGCTCGAGCGGTATGTTAAGATGGAACTTGAGTAGCACGTCGAAGTCGAGATGGAAATGTACGAAAAGAAGTAAGCTTAGATTCTCAGTGAAAGCACTAGAATGTTGATGGCAAAAAATGTCGTAACACCCAAAGATTCTCCGTTACTAGAGAATAATGTTTCGCATGGAAAATTAAGTGCGGAATGCAGTAAATAACACAAAGACTTATAGTGGTTCGGTCCATGAGGGGCCTACGTCCGCTTTGAAGGAGTTCTCTGATCTTTTATTCACAAAACTGGGTTACAAGCATTGAATGTCATCTAGGCATTCATTTACAAGTCCATTCATGTATTCCAGAGTCATATTTGTCTTACGCTATGTGTTGGAAAAAAGTAGTTTTATGCTTCTTATTCCTCGAGAACTAGGCTGCCATTAATGAGTTCTAGGAGCTTGAAGAGAGGTCAAATCAGCCAAAATCCAACCTTGTGAAGAATGAGCAAGGGGTTACTTATAAGAGATGGGTTATGTGGGAGTAGGTAGAATTTGGGGACCACACAGCAAAATTTCATATCCCTGGATGGCCATATTCAGAATTTTGTATCCCTCTTGAAGCGCTTAGGAAAAATCATATCCCTCCGGAGGGATATGAAATAGTGTATCCCCGGAAGGATATGGTTATTTCGTATCCCTGTGGGATACAAGTTTTTCGTGTCCCCTAAGGGATACGAACTCATATCCTTATGGATACGATTATCTTGTATCCCTAGGGGATACGAGTTTTTCGTATCCCTTAGATATGGTATTTTCGTATCCCTAGGGGATACGAGTTTTTCGTATCCCCTAAGGGATACGAAGTTATAGCCCAAGGTATATGTTGGAAAGCGTCTTGTGCGCAGTGGGGTTCAAAACGTCTTGAACGAGGTGGAGGGAGTCAAATTTTCTCATTTCGAACCCATGGAATCAAAATGTCTGATATGCAGGGTGAGAGATTCGAAACTTTAGGGTTCGAATGGTAGGGGTGAAGTTTTCCAAGGGAATCAAATTGTACATGATGAGGGATTCGAAATCCCTTAAATAAGGGATCCGAAAAAGGCTAAGAGCATTATTTTGAGGAGTTGTGAGGCTATATTCGTACGACTCCTCTTGCGCTTAAATCCTTAGTGTTTTGGCGACGCTTCAGGCTTTGGTGTCATGCAATGGGTTGAGTCGAGCGGGCCTGGTGTACGATTGGGAACCAGACCAAAAGGTCGGTTAACAAAAAGAAATCTTATCAGTTGGACAGTTATAAAAATTCTGATCTTACAAATGCTGATAGGTAAAATAAAATGCAGCAGAAATAAAATAACGCGACGGGAAAACATCCAACTCTACTCCATGAGTCCCACATCCAGCAAAAGATAGCCTGAAAACTAGCTCGGTCTGACCTAGCACTATAATGAAATAATACACGGATCTGTCTGGAATACCAAAACAAGAAAACTCAAGTAAAAGGATATAATAATTATGTGAGATCACGTCGCTGCTCGCAGAACGAGTTTTTACCTCATAAGAACAACATATACGTATAAGCATCAACACTCAATAAAAACCACCAAAACCACTAGGGATGGGTATCATATGTAAAATTTTCCAATGTAAAAGTAACAACAGAACAACACCCCATTTAGAAGAGCGCATGGCACTTCTCGATGGAAACAAAGAAACTAAACCAAAAATATGGATCGAAGAAGGAAAAGATTAATTTTCCCGAAATAATTGGACCTTACCGCTTACCACGGATTAGGCCACTTACAACTACATTCAGTCTCACCATAGTTAAACTAAATAAACATCTCGAAGGGTTCATATCTTCCCAATGCAAATTTAAAATAGGAAGACATTTTTATTTAAAGAATCAAACAAATCGAATGAGAAATTTTCCAAACAAATAATGACTAAGAGAGTGCGCTCCCCAAACAGAAAGTATACCTCTAAAATATACTAAGAACTCTGATGGTTCTCAGAAACGTTGAAGCTGGACCTCGTACAAAATCTGAGAATTTGAGTATTTCACATCTACATACGAACACAGCTGAATCCAATCTAGAGTGCATGTTATAATACACTAATGGGAGCAACCCCATATAGCTTGACTTCCACTAGCTATTTTGGTTCAGCCATTTCGAACAAAGGATAATTGTGCTCAAAGAGCAACAAATCGTTTTAATTTGACGATACAAATCAAGAAAGCTAAACCACTAGTTGTTGAATCAACTATTAGGCATATTCAAAATGATCATATATGGAAATTAAATCACATTCTCTTACCATTATTCATCGATGCCAAACTTATATTATCTCTTGGTTAAACATAAAGTCGGCCAAGTTGAGGTAGTGTTACCCTAGGCATCGTTCGGACAATGTTTTCAATCCTCGAGATAGGGGAAAGTTTATGTATTTCGACATCTAGTTATAAGAGTATAACCAAATATTTTCCATATAAATATTATCGTTTATGGAAATTTCTCTCCATATTCGTATCAAAAACATTTAAACTTCAAAACTCGAACTATGCTTGGTTTTCACATTTTAGATGTTTGAACGGAAACATTTATAACAATATTCTTAAAAATATTAGTTTTAAAGAAATATATATTATTCTAAGTGTATTCAAAAGAAATTCGAAATCAACGTTAATTCAAATACCGATTTCGATAAAAACTAACACACTTTACACTTAGATTAAATTTCACACAATTTCTATTTAAAATGGACATTCTCATTTAAAACTATAGTTCATGAGAACTAAATGATATTATTTACCCAAAAGGATAATAAATTAGATTTAGATGCTTTATTATACTTAAAACAAATTATTAATAGTAATATATACAACCAAAGAAACACAGAGCTATCTGCCTCAATGGCAACTGAATAAACGCTTCTCCTTTCTTCATATCTTACTTATGACCTTTCTTCGTTCCACTTTCATCGTTCCCTTATTCAGCTTTACCCATCGTGGTAGATTGGCTTCGTTTCCTATCCCTAACTTAGATCCCTTTGCTTCACTGAAGATCCGGCCTCCCTACGCCTCGTACGACCAGATCTACCTCTTTTCCCTTTTTACTCGCGGTGTTACCCCTTGGTTAGTCTTTGGCTTCATATGTGACTTCCTCTCTCTTCTCACTGTTACTCAGTTAGCAAGAGTTCTTGCCGAAAGGCAGATCAATTTTTACGGTTGTGGATCGAATCTTTTCGACGTGCTCGTAAGAATTGTTGTTTCTCTGGTTCTCGTGTGGTATGAGTGACGTTTGTTGGCTGTTGCTGTTCTGTTTCGTGGGGTTTTCGACTTGAGTTTTTAGGTGGTTTTGGTTTTGTCTGTGTCATGTGCATCTGTAGGCTTGGTTGGTGATTATCTTTGATTGTCGTGGTTGGATAGGCTGTTATTTCTGGAAGGAAGACCATATGTCTCCAGTTGTTTGTGAGTTTCTAAGACAGTCTTTTTTGTCACTGCAGTCCTTTGCACTGTCTTAGTTGGTCATTAGGTCTTCACGTAGTTGCACCATCTTTTTGTTTCTTCTTGGTTTGGATCTTTTGAGATGGCTGGAGCAGGGGCGGTTTTGGAGGCAACGTGTGACTGCAGGTTTCTTGCTGTGTGAGCCAAATGAGAGTGTCAAGTGACTGCGTGAAGGAAATTTATGTGTTGTGAGTTTTGAATGCAATTTGCTACATACTTGTGGCTAGTGACTGCGTTTAGCAGCTTGATGATCTTTTCTGCCTTGCAATCAGTTTGCTTGATAGACGGATTTCTCTTGTAAATTCAGCTTCTGCAAGTTGCTCTGGTATTGGATGCTCTTTTATGCTATGAACATTTGTTCATTGTCTTATCATATTCCTGAGTAACTTGTATATGAATGTTAGTAGTTCAAGAAATTGCTCGACCCATGTGCTGCAATCTAGATAGATATAGTGTCGTTCCACTTCAAAACCGTTTGTAGCCGGTAGATTTACTTCCTATCGAATGTACTTCAGTGTATCATTACTGGTTATAATGATAGTGGCATGGTCCACAATAAAATCCCGTGGACCTTGCAAAATAATAATAATAATACTAATAATAAACTTGAAAGATATCCTTCTGTAACTTTAGAACACATCCATATTATTCTCAAAGGGGAATAAACCGAATACAAAAATTGTTTTAAACCTTTACACCAACATTGCTTATCTCGTAAAAAAATCAATCACAATTATGATTTTTATAATCAATAAATTGATTGTTCGCAAATCTTTTATTAATTAAGTTTAAAACCTTATATGAATCAGATAGTTATTTTCTTCAAGATAGATTGTGATTAGTGGACTTTGTGGGCTAATTACCGTCCTTATCATACTTTCGGTAATGGCATTTGATTGAACTTGAGATACATTCACATTATTAGAGGATGCAGAGTTGTCTTTATCAGCCGTTGATGAAACCAACAACGGTTCAGCGTTCACAAAAGGTATGTAATCCTGAATCTGGTCCCTCAAATCATATTCCCCGCAGTTGTCGCAGCATCCTATCACCACATTTTCTGCATTATTTCGTCATTCATTAGTCTATATACTAATGTATATGATATTCATTGGCTTTTATGACCAATCATTGTTTTACCTGGTTTATCAGTAGGCTGAAGAATATTGTCATTAGGATCTGCAGCAGCCAGGAGCGTAAGCGTCACAATTAGAAACGCTAGCATTAGTGCATTCTTCATTACTTTGAGTTGACAGTCAGGCTGCTTGCTAATTCATGAACTTTTGGACCGTTTATATACAGGTTTCTGAGAATAGAAATGCGTTGCATTACCACATATTCTATGTTTTAGTTAAGAATGGAAAGCCATGGATCCTAATTCTTGTTGTTTTTTCAGATTCTGCTGCCTGATTATCCATTCCCTGAAGGAAATAGGCGTGGTATCCACCCAATTATTGTGACAATAATTGATGTTTTCGGTGACATATCTCCGGCCAATAATGAAGTATGCTTTTCCATATCATTCAATGTAATCATTTTCAGCATATATTGGACCGTCTTTCACCGATTTTTTAACATTTATAAATATAAACTTATCATGGTTTCTTTCTTTCTTTGATTTTTATTTTTTTGGGATTATATGAACTTATAAGTTTCTAGAGATATCAATAATGCATGTAAAACAAGTGACTACTTTAGATAAAAGTAATTTCAGCAAAGGAAATGAGCACCAGAGAAATCTTGGAAAAAGAACAACAATGCTGGTAAACAGTAACTATGTTGTGTTTGATTTGAGATATAAAAGGTGAATTTATAAATAACTGATAAGTCTTTGTTAGCTTGATTTGATTTCAAGTAAGTGCTTTCAATTAACTCTTTTGTTCACTTGGGTAATTCTATTTAAACCCACAGTTTTGCTGAGTTCACCAAGCAAAACTGAAAAAACAGGAGAAACCGAGAGTTTTGGTGAGTTCATTCATCCATGTATTATTTAAAAGAAATCAATTTTACCCTTCCTCGTAAAAGCCATATGTGATGCCCTAAATCTCTTCGAGGTATGCTGAAAATTGAAGAAGAAAAATATGCCGAAGCAGGGGCAATTTGATCATTGATTTTACTGCTTATCGCAACTGTTATCATTGCTTATAACACAATTTTCGATTAGAAATGTTTTTAGTTATATCAAACAAGTAGAAAAGATCATCAATAACAACATTTTCTTCAGTTCTATCACATTCTATGATGAAGTGATTTTCTTCGTTTTATTTTAATTTTAATTTTGTAGTGTGCTCTCTATTAATTAGAAACAAATATACTAAAAAAAGAACAATAGAAAATAGTTGATAACAACTTACAACGATGTTTACGTAAAATCCAAAGTTAAAACATTATAATTTATGAATTGGTTAATAAGGATGAAAATGAAAATAAATGAAATATGTGATGCAACTGTGAAAAATAATAAATAAATAATTTTGACAATCCTGGCAATACCAATTTATTCAAGGTTTATGAAGACTCAAACAAAATATGCAATACATGCGTAGAAAAACAATATATTAAATAACTATGAAAGGATGTAATCATATGATATATATATATATATATATATATATATATATATATATATATATATTAACAACTATCCGCAGCATTTGCCCAGCGGATAAGGACTTGTGTCGAGGTAACAAGGGCGCGAGTTCGAAACTCGGAATGACATGCTAAAGGGTTTATCATGCGCATACGCTAAGTTCAGCCGCTTATGTGGTACCGGCAGACTAGGCTAGGTGCAGAAGGGAGGGTTTTACGACTCCGGTCGGTTTTCTTCCTGAAAAATTTCAATATATATATATATATATATACATATATACATATATATGTATGTATGTATGTATGTATGTATAGGAATAAAATGTTTCTTAAAAAGCAATGGAGGAATGCTTGTTAATGGCGACAGGTGATCTCTTCTCCTGATTTCGTCAAGCGTGAGCATTCCTCTTCTTCTACTTTTATAGTTTCTTTCTAATCGTATTCTTTCCGCAACCTTCAACGATTTCATTTCACTGATATGTCATTTGGTATTCTCATTTTAATTTTCATATTTTAAAGTCAGATCTGATTCTTATTTCATAAACGCAAATGGCCAAACCTCGCAGAGCTGCCTTCATCTAGATCTACGCATCAACTTAATTGCAGATCCCATAGATCCAATACGAAACAGATTGAAAACGGGAGGTCAAGCCTCTAGGGGAGTCGGGATCTGGCATCTGGCATCGCCAACGCAAGTGTTGATTCACTTCCGACTCCTCATAACCGATTTGCCGTTCTTTCCCTTTTCGTGCTTGGTATGTTTGTGGCTCTGATTATTTGAAAATTTGGGTACGATTTGGAATTGAAGTTATCCGCGTTGATAATTTAACTTTGCGTTTGAAGGGGAGAGTTGGTTATGGGTTCAACAATTTCCATTACATATTTTTTCTTCAGATCAATTATGATATGATTTAATCGGCTTTGAAGTTTGAACTTCGTGAATCGCTAATTGTTAATGGTATGTAATCCTGAACAATTTCCATTACCCCTAGCTGTTAATGGTCCCCAACACTGTTCTTTCCTTTAATAATTTGTTTGGTTTTTGTTCTCGAAAGATTGGATTCATTGCGAGAGTTTACAGATTTTGGGTATAATTCTGTGTTGGTTTAAGGTGTTATATGCTTACAGATGCTAATTAATTTTTTTGCTGTCGAAGGGGAAAGTTCCAACACTAGAACCCAAATCTATGTGTGAGCATACTGTTTTCTTGTTTGAAGATATGCATTGAGATTATACGGACTCAGTTCAATGGTGATTTGCTGGATTATGAGTGCTAGTTGGTGCTCTGAATGTAGGAGTTGTAGGTTTTCGGTGTCATATAAGTCATGGGATTCTTGGTCATAGATTTAGCAAGTATTGAGAAATGTGCAAATTAAATGGTTGGTAACGATTTCTGTCAAGGTGCACATGGTTTATATTGGATCTTCAATGGATGGTGCTTTTCAGTTTATTTAAGTTTAACTACCTCCCGTGACAACTTTCTTTTCCTCTTCAAGTCAGTTCAACGTTTTGTCTCTATTTACCTCTATCAGCACCCTACCAGTGACAAAATCAATCTCAAAAATGTTTCATCGGTACCACCTACTAAGGAATCTCCTTCGAAATCTCTTTTGGAATCAGTAACATCAAGTAATATCTCAGAATCCAAAATATCAGTATCAGAGCTTGTTAGCCCACCTACAGGAGGCTCAGATCAAAAATGGAGTGTAGCAGATGGCCTATTATTGATTTCTTAACCCAAATGCTGATGTAAGTATTACTTTTTGCGGTGAATACAAATGGGCTTAATGATAATCATATTCATCCAGATACCCATTACTCTTATGAATTGGCACTTGGATTCTCTATGTTTATGTGGTCGATTCTAAAACTAAGATTGATTCACATTACTGACAGTGAATCATCAACCAGACTTAGTGCTTAGAATTGAGTATCTTTTGAGATTTAGGTGCAGTCTTGGAAGTCGGTCTGGATGAAATGGGGGTTGAGAATGATCCAGAAGTTTGGAATGGGGTTTTATACAAGGGCGGATCCAGGAATAAACAAAGGGGTGGGCTGATTTTTATATTTTAATTTTAACTTTTTAGTTATGGTTGTTTCAATGTCATTACTATAAGATACATATGGAAAGAAGGAAAAAAATATTTAATAGCAAGCATCAGTATCACAATTCACGTTTTAGTAATGTATCTTGTAATTTTGACAGCAATGCATTGGTGAATAAGATACATGGCTAAACATGATTAATTGACAACAATGTATTGCTTTTACAAAAAAAAATTGCTGAACGATTATATTAAGCAAAATTTAATTGAATTTAAATTTACAGTTTGACAACAATGCATTTTAATATTTGGACACTGAGTTAATAGCATTGTTGGATAATGATGCCTATTTAAATTCACCATTACAACAATTTATAGTTTCCCTAATTTACTCAAACAAATTTTAAAGTGAAACAGGGAGCAATGTCATCTAATTTACTCAAACAAAGTTTATAGTGAAGTAAGGAGTAATATCATCTAACCAGAGTTTGCCTAATTTTTTCAAATAAATTTCAGCAAAGCAAGTAGTAACGTCATCTATCCAAAGTTTGCCTAATTTACAACAATCTACTCAAAGTAAAAAAATAAAAAATCAAACTGAATTTTCGATTACAGTACAATATCTGAATTTCTGCCCAAAAAAAATCAAACATCTATTTCACAAAATTACTACACTGTTTCTGCTCAAAATAAATAAATCAAACCTAAGTCTCTGTAGCCTGCACAAGATCTGCCAATTCCACAAAGCTCGAGGAAGGAACTAAGCGGAAATTTCCCAATTTTGCACAAAGTAACACTCCCGAAAGCTTGCACCACCACTGCAACACCATCAAAACTGAAGTTCGGAAGCCAAAACTCGTTAATGGATTCGGTTTGTGACTTATTTCAGTTCTGATGGGTATAGAATTGAATTTATACAAAATTGACAGAGTTTTGATTTGAAGTGAAGGGTTTCTCGTTAAATTTGATTTTTGAATCTTTGAGGAGCGAAACGATGAACAAGAAGAGCTACCAGATTGGAAATTGAAAAACAAATTTATTTCTATTGCAATTTTTTTTCTGACCCTGGGCTGAAGCCCACAGGCCAGTCCAGGGCCAGATCCGCCCTTGGTTTTATATGATTATTCATTAGTTTTTCAATGAATCCATGTGGTATAATGGTGCTACTGCATGCAAATTTGTAAGATAATAGATATGCAGTATAATGTTTTATGTCTAAAAAGGGCCTCGAGAAGTGGTTGAGAGGAGCTCTTGGCTCTGGTCACTATACATTGGAAATCAGAGTTTTGCATGAAATATAGTCCAGTATACCAACTATTAAGCACCTCTCTCAACCGATGCATATATTTGGGGAAGATTTATATGTCACTTTATGGGATGCCTAATGACAGATGGCGGCTCTCACATGCTCCAGTAATTGAATCCATGTTTTGAATATCAACATGGACCCGTTTGGGTAATATGAAAGACAACTGCAGTTTCATCAATTATTACATGTTACTGGATGTTAATGGCTTGGATGTTGATCAAGCACCTGACAGGTTCAGGGAGGTGCAGCGTGTTGCACAGTATTGCCGGATGGTCTAACCATGGGCCGAATTTTTTTTGTTTTTTATTGCTTTTATTTTCTGTTCTTATGCTTTTGATTATTTTATAGTTTGTAATGCTTTTTAGTAATTAATAAAGTGAACCAGTTTTCATATATATAGGCAGGTTCAATAGCATCCCAAATAGTGAGCACCCCTTTAACCTACCACTTTTCCACCACACATTTCCTCACTCTCTCCTCCCCCTCTCCTTCCACTCATTCTCTCACCTTCCATTCACTTTATTTAATATAAATGAGAGTAGGAAATTAGGAGGCATTTGAGGTGCTACATTTTTGGAGGGCTCCTTGATCCTATTATATATATATATATATATATATATATATATATATATGTATAAACAAGTTCAATGGCACCTCAAACAGTGAAGCACTCCTTTGGCCTTCCTCTTTTCCACCACACATTCTCTTTCTCTCAACCTTCCACTTATTCTCTCACCTTCCACTAGCTTAAACTAATATGTGTGGTGGAATTCACGGGAGGTTGCTGCATTTTCAGGGTGTCATTGAACGCTTGATATATATATATATATATATATATATATATATATATATATATATATATATAGAGAGAGAGAGAGAGAGAGAGGTCTTCAATGGCACCCCAAATAGTGAACATCCCAAATGCCCTCCAATAGAAACCAAGTATTTATAGTAGTTTAAGTTAGTTGGAGGTGAGAGAATGAGTGGAGGGAGAGAGAAACATGATATATGGTGGAAATCAGAGGGCATTTAGGGGTGTTGCACTGTTTAGGGTGTCATTGAACGCTCGCTATACACACACACACACACACACACCAGTATGTCATAGACTACTGAGACTAAAGTTGGTAGTAGCGAAATAATGGTCAAACGAATAACGTCTCTTCGTATAAATTTGTAGTTGTAATTTAATACATTGGAAAATTATATATTTCTCGTATGAATTGGTTAAGCAGCAAAAATGTTTGGTTTGACACCATCTTCAAGGTATCGTACTAGCATATAATTAATGTATCAATTCATTTGATACTTTTGTATTGTTTTTATTCAGTTATTACCAAGTAAACTTGCAGCTACTTTGCAATACATGCACATATGCTCTCTGTAGAGAAAGTATGTGTAGGGGTATCCATTTACATTCTTATTTATGACTGGGCTTGTTTACCAAATAGACTTGTTTACATGTTTCTTTTATTATTCATGCCTGGGCTGTCACTTGGAATTTGATAGGCACATTTTCTTGTTGTCATGTTTTGTTCCTCCATTCATCCGTGCTATTTATTGTTCAACTGACCTCTTTTAGATTCATTCATTTATACACATATATAAGACGCTTCATTTATAAGCTGCTGTAAACCAAACACAAATAAGATATAAATGCATATGTAAATTATACTGTATAGCTTAATATAGTAACATTTTTGTTTTCCCCATGGCATCATCCGAATTGTGTGTCCCTAACTCCGCATATTCATAAATTTATACGACTTTGTACCTGATTTACTTGAATGTAAGTCATTTATTGTTAATTTTACTACATGGTAGAATTCAAAACAAAAATGTACCTATTTCAAGGACTTGATTAAAATGCATAGAGTAACTTTGGATGATAAAATGATGGTCTCATTTAGCTATTCTAAGGATTGTTGATTTACTGTATAATGGTGAACCTTTTTTGATTAATCCCTCTCTCTGTTTCTTACTATTTTGAACATGTGTGTTAATCATTCAGGGACTATATCCCTTATTCATTAGCTATTGAACCATGGGTACAACTGCAAAAATAAAAGGAATTGTCATTGACAGCTAATGTTTTTCCCGGCCAAAATAAAGTTAGAATAGGTTAATTCTAGGAGAGGAAAGGAGAGTGGGCAATGAACACATCCATCCCTTTAATATGGCTCAAAACAAAACACAAATAAGCATTGTTTATATGGTGTCCACTAATTAGAAAATCCAGAAATATCTTTTTCAGATGCATATAATGATAGGCTATGTAATGCAAATGTACCGAAATGAAAACAAATGGCACACTTGCTTGCACTAAGAATATATGAAAGGTAATATAAAGATGCTACAAACTTCTGGTTATTGCATTTGAAGAAAAAATAGGCCAAAAAAAAAAGGCAAAAACTGGCTTCAGTTTATCAAAATCTATCTGAAGCATGTTTAGGAGATAGCTAGCTTACCTTGACATGTAACTTGCTATATGCATTTCGATGTGGAGACATTTGTAGGGACCCATCATCACTTTTCGAGGTATCAGCCCCACCTAAATTAATATCAGTGAACGCTTGATCATGTTTACTTATCCATGAAATTTACTTACACTTGATCATTACTTACCATGTTCACTATATGCATTGCATATCAATCATTGAGAAAGCAGTGGCAGATGGTGTGAATTATTGAAACAGAGAGCAGTCAGGGACGCAAACACTTGAAGCATTCTCGGTAGTAATAATAGTGTTTCGATTTCGTCTGTTATCTTCTGTCAGATTGTGCAACTGACTACTGCAATTCGTATTTTGGCATTCAAATGTAGTCGTCTGCACTGTATTCAAATGATGGTATAATAACTGAGGTCTTCATAGATATAAATGTCTTTCTTAACAGTATCGATTTCTTTTATAAAACAGGGATGACTTTCTTATTGCTACATCCAGAAGCTACAACTGCATTAGTTTATTCTTTGAAAGGCACAAAGGATAGAAGCATCGCTGCATGCTTATCTCTCAAACAGGTTGTTATTTTATTTCAAAGGGATTCTTTTGCCATCCTCAAGAAATAGGAATGATAATAGAGACCCATCTAAGAATGGTTGGTTCATTATTTAATGTGTTAGCTATGATCATCATTATTGAAATTAATCGGTATTACATAACATGTACAAGTTCTTTTTGCTCTATTCCATATTAAATATAATTATGGTACCAGTGACACTTTTTTGGTGCAAAAAATATACAACTACTTTATAAGGATATTGTAGTATATATATTAAAGCTTAGTATCACCGAATACAAATATAATGTTGATTATTAATTGTTGGCTTTTGAGTTGTTTAGATAACATTCTAGTGGGAAACAATGGCTGAGTCGCGGACTAGGTCGCTTTCTTGAAGACGATTCAACGATCTGGTCGGTGGTGCGAACCAGTTCGTACTTGTCGCAGCCGCCTCTGGGATAAAACAGCTTTCTGAGAAAAATAATTGAATTGCTTGCACAACAAACCAATTCAGATTTGCACTTTCGATTTAAATTTAACTACTCGTTCTGATTTTTTTTTTTTTTTTTTGAATAACTTTTAATGGTGGGGGAAGAAGAAGAGAGAGATAAGAAAAAAATTGTTTTTTTAGTAGTTTGGCAAAAAATAAACGTGGTAATACTTGTAGAGGAAGTCGGTTCAGATCTAAAAAAAATGAATCTCAATTTTTTTAACCAAGTCAAATAAAAAAAATGTTTTTTTCTTTTCATATAGTCTCATGATGTGTGACTATTCATATATGAGTCACCTCATACTTATCCAATTTTTTAAATAATTCATCTTTATAAAAAATGAATCATTTTTCCAACATTCCCCCACTTGAATTTTTTTTAAAATATTTCGAGCAATTTCTAGAAACATAAGATGGTGCAAAAACAAAGGTGTCATCCGACTTGAACCTTTGCATAGTGAATAAGATTCAGTTTTTACTAGAGTGACACGTGGTCTTGAACTCTATTCCTGACATCAGACCACACACAACCTTTTCTATAGTGCAATCAAATAAGCCCGTGCATTAATGGCCATGCACGTCTATCCCAGTTTAGTGAACGTTCTAGGAATCTTGCCCATAACTCCATAGGAAACAGCCACATTTCCACATTCACATAGGTGAGTCTATCAAGAGTACTCCCGAAGATAGGTACTCCACTCCAATTAGAGTATAGATCTCATTAAGAGTTTCTATCAACTCATCCTCTAATCACTTCAGGAATACATGCTTCTTAATTTAGCATGTTCATCTATTATCACTACACAACTTGTTTTTGCCCATTGAACCTAGTTCTTAGGATCTCCAGTCATTTAGGTCGGGTTACCATCGTGCGTGATTCCACAATCTCTGTGCAATAGTCCCATTCTTTTAGAATCATTAAGGACTTTCTTTCTGGTCAGTCCTTTCGTCAAAGGATCTATCAGATTGTCATCACTTCATATGTGATGTTCTCTAACAATACTGTGCATACGACTGTCATTTCTTACCATTGTAATATCGGTTCTGTCCTTCTTTCAATAGTCGTCAAATTTTCATCACTATGTATGTGATGTTCTCTTACAGTATTATACTTACGACGTCGTGTTTTACCGTTGTAATAACGGTTCTATTCTTTTTGCAATAGCCGCAGTATTATCGCAATCGATTACACCACTGGTGTCGGTTTTTCCCTTACGGGGATCTCAAATAGCAGATTTCTTTATTCTCTGCTTCTTAACTAGCTGTGGCTAGTGCTATTATCTCAGTCTCTATAGTATACTGAGTCAAAATAGTATGTTTCTTGGTTTTCCAAGAGACAGCTTCCTCAGCGATGCTAAATATATAGCCACTAGTCCTTTAAAATCATCAGATAAAGTATTTCAGCCTGTATCAGAATATCCTTCAAGTACAACTTAAAACTTTTCATAATGTAATCCAAGGTTCATGATTTATTATAGATATCTCATAACCCTCTCATTAGCATGTTAATGCTCTATACTAGGTCTACTGAAAAACATGCATAATAATCCCACGACATAGGTAATGTTAGGTCTAGTACAATCAATGGCATTCGAAGGCTGTCAATGATGCTCGCTTAAGCGGACTATCTTATACATTCACCAGTCTTCTTAAATAACTTTACACTGGGATCATATGGTGTACATGCAAGTTTACAGTCAAAGTAATCGTATTTCTTTAGTCTTCTCAATTTAACGAGATTGATCCAAAGAAAATCCCACTTTTTACCTAGTAATCTTAATATCAGGGATTACACTCGTCTTACCTAGATCTTTCATATCAAAATTGGCATTTAATAAGGATTTGGCTGAGTTTATGGCATGAATATTTGACCTAAAGATGAGAAGGTCATCTACATAAAGACATATAATAGTGCAAATGTCATTATCAGATTTGTAATAAATGCATTTGTCACTTTAATTAACTTTAAAACCATAAGAAATGATTAAGTTATCAAATTTTTTCATGCCATTATTTAGGTGCTTGTTTTAAACCATATAATGATTTATCTAATTTGCATACTTTATGTTCTTGACTATGTACTACAAATCCTTCATACTGGTCCATATAAATTTCTTCTTCTAATTCACCATTTAAAGAACGTGGTTTTAACATCCATTTGGTGTACTAATAAATAACAAATAGAAGCAAGTGAGACTAATACCCGAATGAATGTAATTCTAGTTACAGGTAGGAAAAATGTCGAAGAAATCTATATTTTCTCTTTGTTTAAAACCTTCAGCTACTAATTGTGCTTTATATTTATCAATAGTTCCATCAGGTTTTAATTTCATTTTAAGCACCCATTTACAGCCTATAGATTTACAATCAGAGAATAAATCTACTAAATGCCAAGTCTTATTGTATTCCAGAGAATCCATCTCGTCATTTATAGCCTCTTGCCAAAAATCGGCATCTAAAGAAGATAAGGCCTCTTGGAGGTTTAAGGGATCCTCCTCTATAGTAAAAACACAAAAATCTGAACCAAAATCTTTTATGGTTCTTGCTCTTTTACTTCTTCTAGGTTCAGTTTCAGAACTTTTATTAAGTTCTGTTTTAATAGGCATACTTAATGTGACCCCATTATTCCTTAATTTAAAAGGAAATTTTGTTTCATAAAAATCGGCATTATTTGATTCAATTATATTATGTGCATTTAGGTCATAAAATCGGTATGATTTGCTATTAATAGCATAGCCCATAAATACACATTCATATGCTCTACTTGCCGATTTTATTCTCTTAGGGTCTGGAATGCGAACATATGCTAAACAACCCCAAATTCTAAAATATGATACATTGGATTTATAATTCTTTAAAATTTCATAAGGTGAAATTTTATTCTTAGATTAGGGGATTCTATTCAGAACATAGTATGCAGTCAATTAAAATATCCCCCACCAATGTTTTGCTGCACCAAAATTTAATAAAATGGCAATTACTAATTCGGTAAAGGTCCTTTTTTTTCTTTCAGCTTTACCGTTCATTTCAGGTGAATAAGGTGCAGTTCTCTCATGTATAATACCATGTAAAAAAAATCAGAATAAACTAGATTAATATTCTGTTTCTCTATCACTATGAATTCTCTTAATTTTCTTATTACTCAATTTCAGTTTTTAATGTTTCAAATATGTCAAATGCATCACAACTTTAAGAAACACTGTCTTTTTAATTGTAAGCTTTATTTTCACATTACCAATCTCTACAGTTCTAGTGGTGTGAGGATCTCCCACCCACTTTCTGATCATCAGCAGCCGTGTATATTGTGAATATATTACGATCATAGCAGACATGGCGAGAAACACCAGTGTCTACCCACCAACTCTCTGATCCACCATCAAAGTGAATCTCGGTAGTCGTAACCGTTAAAGGCTTCTCAGTCAGGTTTGCCTGCGGTGCAGGGATTAGCCTGTTCCGACAATGTCGTGCCATATGACCTGGTTTTCCACAGTTGTAATATAGAAGCAACTGCCCAGAATCATTCTTTTTGGTTGGTTGCTGCTGTCCTTTATGGTTTCCTTGTGGATTCCTATTCTATTCTCAACTGACCGGCTGTGGAGGCTTACTATTGCTTGAGATGTTAATACGTTTGAAAAAAAATATTTTTCTTATAGAAAAATATACGTAAACTCATAGACTAACATAAGTTATTCACATAAAATATTATTTTCTGCATTTGTACCATTCCACCACACTTGTGGACTATATTAATAGTAAACAACTTACATGGTAAATTTAATAATCACATATAGAGACTACATAAACCAAGGTATCAAAACACATGGGTTCAAAAAATACTTAGGTTCAGTCAGTTAACATTGTTCCAATCAAATAATGCACATTTTTAGGACTCAAGCAAAGTGATTAGTGTGACCCATAACTACAGTACAAGATAATGAGCATGCTTAATGATTAGTTATCAAATTTCGAAGTTTTATAAACCAAGTTCCACCATGCTACCATTTTACAACTACAAAGATGACATGCTTACAGTTCTTTAAGGCTGTTGGATCAATGACAACCAACAGTAACTTATAGTTTGTTTCATTCTATGTCCAATGAAATTCATACATATAAGCTTCCTTTTTGACTTCTATTTTTCTTTTTCTAAAGGATTCTGATTAAAATGCAACTCAGAAGGTGACTTAAGCTCGTTGGAAAAAGAAGGCATAGCCAAGAATATGTTGGTATTTAACAAGCCAAAATAGAATATGTTAATTACCTAATACCTGATACCTTTCTAATGAATTTTCCATAATACCAGGCACAATCAGCTATCAATTTAACAATGCATTAGAAACAGTTTAAAAAATTATATTACCTTTCTCTGATGCTCATCCTGTTGGGGGCCACAACAATAAAGAATACTGCAGCCCATCGATCCATTTCTCACAAACTTAGATTTCATGATGCTACTATGTAACAGCCGCGCGAAGCCACCTTCCATACCTACCAAATTGTCCACCTTCTAACCCTGATTTCATGTAGAAGACGACAAATCCAGATTTCACATCAAATCTTTCTACTTTTTTTCGATATCTCGTTGTCAGAGAAGATAGTAGAAGGAGTCGCAGTTACAAATTGAGTAAGATTTCAAGGCGTTGAATATTTCAAAGCATTGAGTAGATAGAGGAAGACGGCGGCACCTTCAAGCAAGTTAGGATTGCAGCCATTGTTTCGTAATCGTCTTTAAATTGTTGGGAAACAATGGCTGAGTCGCGGACTAAGTCGCTTTCTTGAAGACGATTCAGCGATTTGGTCGGTGGTGCAAACCAGTTCGTACTTGTCACCGCCGCCTCTGGGATAAAACAGCCTTCTGAGAAAAATAATTGATTTGCTTGTACAACAAGCCAATCATATTTGCACTTTCGATTTAAATTTAACTGCTGGTTCTGATATTTTTTTTTTTTTGAAGAACTTTTAATGGTGGAGGAAGAAGAAGAGAGAGATAAGAAAAAAGTTGTTTTTTTTGAGTAGTTCGGCAAAAAATAAACGTGGTAATACTTGTAGAAGAAGTCGGTTCAGATCTAAAAAAAATGGATCTCAATTTTTTTTACCCAGTCAAATAAAAAAAATGTTTTTTTTCTTTTCATATAGTCTCATGATGTGGGACTATTCGTATATGAGCCACCTCACACTTATCCAATTTTTTAAATAATTCATCTTTATAAAAAATGAATCATTTTTCCAACACATTCCATGGTCCAAGGTGAACAAATGTGATGGCCTCACTATATTCCTATTTCTTTTGCATTTATGTACGCACACAAACTAACGTCATCACCATCATTCTCTACCCAATGTACAAAACTCTCAATTGAGCAGGGTCTGTGGTGTACAAGTTGTACGCCGTCTTATCCTCGTTATTGGAGAGGTTTTTGAAACATGGTCATTAATCCAAGCTCCCACAGACGTCGAATTTGAGAATGTGTGAAATAAATTTTATAGTAGGTTTACATATTTGAAGCAAACTGTGTCCCATATATTATGAATTTTACTCCTAGTTAAATTGCCAACAAATCAATAGGTCTTTTATCAGTGCCTTACAACAAGAAATTGTTGAAATAAATGATGTCGCCGATTGAAATGGGAATAGTGCACTTGACGCAAATCATGCTAAAGTCTAACTAGAAATGGAAAACATACATATATGCAATATAATATATAGTAAATTATTATTTTCTTCCCTGTAGGGAAATGCTACTGATCGCTTTCTTACAACATCGATCTCCTCAGTCCGAGGAGCTGTTAGGGATTCTATGGATATTTGTTCTGTCTCAACGTATAACATTCAATTTAATTGGTTTTACATTAAAATATCTGAGTTTGTTCATGTTATGAAGGTCTGGATGTCTCAAGGTAGATAAAACATTTCAATTTAACTAATTTCACACTAAAAATATCTGATTTGTGCTTGTTCAGAAGGTCTGAATGTGGTCGTGAAGCATTATTATCGCTTTGCTACTTCCCTGAGGTATGCCTCCTTTTGTTCTTCTCTATAACATGGAATTATATTGTCATCACATTTGATTTTGTAACTTGTGTAAATTGCAGGCACTGTCAGTACTGTTGGAAACCTTACGCTCTTTTAAAGATTTGGTGAAAGCTGTTGCAGATGATGGTATGATTTCACATTGTTTCGGCTGAAATATACTGATTTAGCATCTCACTTTTGTTGTAAATTTGTATATACAAAGAACATCACCATTGAGTTTCACAACCATCCATACACCCGCTGAAATATTTTAGGTCATAGTTACAGATTCATGTGCATCATCTCTTAATTCTTGGAATGGACATGTTGTTGAGTTGCATAAAGCTTTACACTTATCCTCTCCTGGTTCCAATAGAAAAGATGCGCCTACAAGGCTATTGGAATGGATTAATGGTGGTGTGGTTTATCACAAAAACGGTGCTACCGGACTTCTTAGATACACTTTTGTTTTGGCTTCTGGTGGAGATGCTCATTTGAATTGAACACGTATAAGTATCTGAGTCAACGGATGTTGAAACAGTGGTTGGAGATTCAAACAATGCTTTGGATGCTCAGATATTAGATTCACTTCTCGTTAAACTTATTTGCGACTAGTATTTCGACGGTATCACTCTCAGTAGTTCGTCCATTGTGCAACTGACTACTGCAATTCGTATTTTGGCATTCATTTTAGAGAACTCTGTGAGAAAATATCCCTTTCTTCGTTATTTTATTCATTTCAGAGACTATTGCAATTCGTATTATCATCATACGTTGATTTTAATAAATGCTATCCTAAAGGAAGACATTTCTTTTGACAGATTCGGGCTCAGTGTTTGCTTTTGGGTGGATGGGTTTTCGAAGTTTGGGGTTTCCAGATCGTGGTCTCTCCAACAAAGTGATGAAACCACGAATTCTTCAAAATTTAAGATCACATTATGTAGAATATTTGAATTTTACTTTTAAATTATGTATTTGATCATATATTTTGCACTTGTGGTATATTTGAAGAATTGGTATGGTATGTAGAATATTTTGGATGGTTTAAATGTGATGATGAATGCTTTGCATGAGTTTATTCAATGTACAAAACTGGTACTGCAAAATTTGTCATTACAATGTTGTATTTGCCTTCTTTAATGTAGCATTTGCCTACTTTACTGTTGCATTTGATTTTTCTTCTTCTGATGTTGCATTTCAAGATAACGGTGTTGCATTACATAGTGTAGTGGTATTGCATTAAATAAAATATTATGATTTCCACTGTGGTAAGACATGTGGGACCTACAGCCACATGGATAGCTGACGTGGCATGTGACACGTGGGCAGATGACATGTAGAGCTGACGTGGCGTGTGACACGTAGCAATCTAACGTGAAAAGATGACGTGGCTCCACTATTGCGACCTGGAAGCTAAGCTCTAACTAATACTTAAGGCAACGCTGAGTATTGTTGCATTACGTGCAAATAGTGTTGCATTATGGCTATATACACTTTCTTTCCGTGGCGGTAGATGGGCAAAAGCATTGTCTTAGTGGGTTAAGGCGACGGCCGCAGATGCCACGCCTCTCTGATGTTGCCTATTTGAAAAAAGGGCTAATGCAACGCTTTTTTGATCTAAGACCACATAAAACTAGCGTCGAATTTGCCCACTTTTGTAGTAGTGATTGGGGTCGAAACTGCCCGAAACAACATATACGCATAAGCGTCAACACAAAATAAAAACCACTGAAACAACAAGGGATGATTGTCATATGTAAAATTTGCCAATGTAAATGTAACAGTAGAACAACGCCCTGTTTAGAAGAGCGCATGGCACTTTTCGATGGAAATAAGAAACTAAACTAAAAAATTGGATCAAACAAGGAAATGTTATAAGTAATATTCAAAAAGAAAGTCATTAGAAGAGGAGAAGGAGGATACTTTTTATTCATTCATCAATTAGTACACTATTTACAATACATGAGCTCCTTATATAAAGGCTTGGAAGCTTGGAGTAAAATTTATCCCACAATGTGGGACTAAACATAATATGACAAAAGCATATTCACTCATATATATTACAACACTCCCCCTTGAATATGCGTCTTCAAAATCTTGAATGCTTTGCTAATTTGAAGTTGTCCCTTTTAAAACATATATGATGATTGCTCCCCCTTATAATTATCTGTTCAGTCGATACAACTATTGTCTGCTGCCTTCGAAACTCTATCAGGAAAACCCAATGGGAAAAACCTTGAACGAGAAAAAGAGTACAACATCTGACATTATGAATATCATATTAAAATGATATTCCTTAAAAGAGTTTGATTCTTCAGGATCAAAACAATGCCTCATTAAAAACCTTTTCATGAAAAACCCTATGGAAAAAATCATAAACAAGGAAAAGAGTGCAAATTCATTTTATCTTTAGGTAACATATTTTACAATGTTACAGTAAGGGTTGATACTTCAGGATCAAGATAATGCCTCATTAAAAACCTTACTAACAAAAACCAGTGGGAAAATATTAGTGAAGGAAAAGAGTACATTATATCATATTTTTATATGCACCCATTTATTTATAACTCATTATTCAATTAGTCTATTGATGTAGTCGACGCATGCCAAGTTTCTACATCACCTTCTGGAATGTTGATTTGGAAATTACCTGTGAGAACAGATCTACCCGCTTTTCATGAACTGAATTTGTTTCTCCTCATTCTTGTCATCCTTTCATTCATGTGAAGAGAAATTTAGAAGAAATTTGCTTCATCCTATCGGCCTTGATATAATTTACTTGAATCTAAGTCATGCAAACTGCCTTGTCTTCTTTATAAATAATAGTTTACTTCATCAAATGATGTTTGATACTTCTGGATCAAAATGTTGCCTCGTCAAAACCTTACTAAGAAAAACCCAATGGGAAAAATCTTAGTGAAGGAAAAAGAGTTCAATATACAATGTCATATTTACTACGTCAAAAGTAGTATGATACTTCTGGATCAATGTAATGCCTCGTTAAGCCTTAATAAGAAAACCCCAGTGGGAAAAATCTTAACAAGGAAAAAGAGTAAATTATAACTTATTTTTGTATGTTTCTTTTGGCTTGATACTTCTGGATCATGACCAATGTCTCATTAAAACCTTACTAAGAAAACCCAGTGGGGAAAAACTTAGTTAAGGAAAAAGAATGCATTATATCATACTTATGGATGCTCCCCCTGATTTAATAATTTCCCATGAATTCGTATTCTTCTTTCAATAAATCAAATTGCTCACAAATACTTCTTAATGAAGTTTTTCTTTTAAAATTTCATGTGCATTTCCATGCTCCAGGCATGTTTTTTTATTTAAAACGCCTTGCTTTTGTGATTTGTATGTTACTATTATTCATTTATGAGTACACTTCAGGTGCTTATAATTTTCTATTTCAGTCGGACTTGCATACTGCAATACACATTTGATGAATAAGACAAATTTCATTACAGCAACACTAAGCAAGAAGTAATCTACTCATCTTGAAGTATATCAAGATTTTCATTACAACAATACTTAGAAGAATGTTGTAATCTATCGTCCATGTTCTTTGTATTCTTTATAATAACAAATGCTATTTATGTTCTTCAGGAACTTATATATTATAATAATATTTGCATATCGCAACTACCACTTCAATGAATATTAAGAGTTTCATTACAATAATTCTTGAAAGCAGAAAGTAATCTATTCATCATGAATTATATCAAGATTTTCATCACAACAATACTTAAAAGAATATTGTAATCTACATTTCTTGCTCTTTGCATTATTTATCACTAATAACGTAATTTAAATTCTTCCGGAATTTGTATACTTTCATCGTTTATACTTTCAGGGTATTATAAGTGTTTTAAACACTTTCACCACTTTAATCAATTCAGTTATCTCTGAAAATGCAATGCTCATGGTACTTAACATGTTGTTGACACTCATCCCTATACACGATTTAAGACAAAACAGTAAAGCTCAAAACCTTGCAATATTATATTCAGAAACAATAACAAATTTCTACTATCCCTGTGTTGTGTCAGAATGAAATCCAAAGAAGTAAATGAAGAAGTGTAATTTCGTTAAGGAAGAAGGTAATATAATTAAACTGTTACTATCTTACACAATCGAAATAAGGTTCAATCATGCTTAAATAATACCATAGTGAAGTTGCACTTTTAAAAAAATAGTATTTTAATGAAGATGTAACTGGAAAAACCTCATGTTTGCATAAAGATATAAGTAATATAATAAAATAATATGATTCAACTGCCATATAATTATAAACACAGGAAGATACATATAATGAAAGGGTGAATTACATGATTTTTAGAGGGACTGAAAAGCAAGTTTTGTGATCTCCCCTTTAACTTGTTCCACTTCAATGAGCACCGAACTTATGTGCTGCAGGCATATCTGGCGTCGACGAACTTTGCACCAAGATATCTGCTTTTAACAGTTAACAATCCAAACGAAAATTGCTTCTTTACATAAGATGTTGACTAAAGATCGTCAATCACCACTTAAAAGAAAAAAAAATGATGCTAACTTGATGATTGTTTAAATTGAAGGGATCCAAAAGGAGGAGTTCTTAAAATGACATGGCGGCTGGAGATAGAGTTGCGATGAGGATGCAAATCTGGGAGCATGACTGATGGGAAGCAATTAGTTGGGAACTGGAGTGGCTTGATCTGAAATTTGGAGTTTGCGCGTCGTTCTGCCATTGTTCAGGTAGTTTCCAATTTGAGTTAGTGGGTGAAAAAAGGTACACATGGTTATTCCCACTACGTGTTGACAAAATGACTGGAAAGATTCTTGAAACAGTCCCGGAATGTCTTAAGGAAAGGGCGAAACAGGAACGCCGAAAGAGGCTTCACTTTGACCCTTTGACCATAGGTTTTGCATTATAATATTGCAAGATTCAACATGAATTTAGGCATAAATTAACAGACATATGCATAAAATAATACCATATAGAGTAATAATCATACCTGAGAAAATTAAAGTAAAATACAGTAAGTTGTTTGAAGGAGATTGGCCCCAAAAGGAGGAATTTTAGAAGAAAAGGTTAAATCCGAAATCGAATAAAGAAGATCGAAGACCGTCGATGTAGATTAAAAGCAGGCAGCGAGTAGGGTCCTCTTTCCTTCTGAGAATAGTTAAAGAATTCAAGTACTTGTGCTTAGATGGGAGAGTGGAGAAGATAGGAAACATGCTGGCATACCGATGCGTGTGTAAACCGCGTGAAAAGGCAAGACGATATTTTTTTTTTGGTGGTTTTGCTACTGGAGGCAAAGTAGATCTGAATTCCATGGAGAAAACAGGGGTTTGTGGAAATGAGGAAGACATGGAGAAAGTGGGGACATGGGCTTTAGTGGAATTACGATTAAGTCGGTGGAAAATAACTTGACAATGATAAGGCAGAAAGGGTATATTAGGAAAAGCCAAAAAGGCTTCACTTTGAACGGTGGCATATAATCACGGATTCACATAAAATGAGGCATATCAATTTGTTGTCCTATCAGTAAAAAAACGTACAATTATACTTGCGGACTACTGTGGTCCATATAACTTGCAATGCGAATCAAAGTACATACAACTTACGATGCTGATCAAACTACCATTTGCATTCCATTTTTGTTTAGAAAAATATAATATATGATACACTATAATTATTATTTTAAACACTTTCACCACTTTAATCAATTCAGTTATCTCTGAAAATGCATACAGAGCTTCCAACGTTTAAGGAATGTTTTTTTTTTTTCATAATAACATAATTATAGTGTATCATATATTATATTTTTCTAAACAAAAATGGAATGCAAATGGTAGTTTGATCAGCATCGTAAGTTGTATGTACTTTGATTCGCATTGCAAGTTATATGGACCACAGTAGTCCGCAAGTATAATTGTACGTTTTTTTACTGATAGGACAACAAATTGATATGCCTCATTTTGTGTGTTTCTTATATTATAATGCAAAACCCGTGGTCAAATGGTTAAAGTGAAGCCTTTTTGGCTTTACCTAAAATACCCATATTTCATAACCTGTTTAATAATCGCTTCAAGGGTACAACCGTGATTATATGCCACCTGCTCACACCGCACGTTACCGCAAAACACACTCCGCATTTTCCCCTCATTTTCTATCGTTTTCTTCTTCTTCTCAACTGCTTTCTTCTTTTTTCTCGGCAATTTTTCTTCCCCTTTCCAGTTGAAAATAAACAGCAATTCAGCATCGTTCCCACTACATACACCTCTTCCACCTCTCCACCAATTTCTCTTACCCGTCTCCCTAACCATAACGACTTCGCTTGGAAATCAACCAAACGTAGCAAATGGATTCCGGCAGAAAACGAAAAAACACACTGTGAAAATGATGGTTTAACTACCAAACCTTCAGTTGAAAATTTGGGTTCCGATGTTTCAAAGAGTTCATTGTTTACCATTGATAGTGAGAAGGTTAAGCTTGGAAAAGAAGTTATGATTTTGAGAAGAAGATTGAAGACCATTCATGAAGAAAAAAGGACTTTAAGCACTGAAGCGTGTGATTTGCAAAATTTAGATGAAATTAGAGAAATAACAGAACCAGAGAAGAAAATTCGGTAGACTTATTTACCACTACTGTACCCCAAGGTGAGTTTCAAACTGTTAATTTCAAATACACTGCTATTTGCACTCCTAAGTATTCACTTCAAATAAATTGAATCAAACTACTGTAGGTTTAAACTTCTCAATACGTTTTTCTTTGGGTTGTGCTGGCGGTTTTGTAGTACCAATATGATGAGGTTTGATACTAAAAGGTTTTATTGTTAGCCTTCCCAGCATTTCTGATTGTTCAGTACAAAATTCTGATTTGTTTATACACGATACCTGAGAATCAACAGGTAACACGTCTTACTGATATCTAAGACAATTTTATAGCAAAAACCATATGGAATGCATTTCCCATCATTACATTCCATTTAATTAGATGTATCTTGATGTTTGTGTTAACTTCAATTATAGGACTCGAGCCTTTCCTGCATGCCAGACTGGAATATTCAACAACTTCCTTGCTCCATATCTCATAGATAATGCTATAAAGGAAGGTATCACATATTCACTTTCACTTGCCAAAAATTTGGATGTGTTAAGTTCTTATATATACGACGTATTAGTTGTATTTAATTAAAGTTGTCCATATCTATAGAAACTTCCATTCTTGAAAAACCCATGTCGTGATCAAGAATTAACTTATTCTTTAGTAGAGATATGTAATATGGAATGTGTTCAGTCTTGATGGGCTACTAACTGATCATGTTGGGGAGTTTATATAGGGCACAAGAGAATCTAAATAAAGCTAAAACGAGTGATTTGGAATGAAGATATTATATAGTAGCATAGTTGCTTTTTTCCAATATCTCTACCACGTAACTGAATAATATAGATAGACAGTACTAACACCTTTGCATTTTATGTTCCCGTTTATTTTGATATTATTTGCTACTGTAGTTTAATTAAAGGAGGAAATGAAAACGGACCAAGGAAGTTAACCTATATGTTTTGATATTCCACCTACGACGTATTAACTGTATTTTATTATAACATTTTGGATGTATTAAGTTCTTAAAAAATCGTATTCCTTTTAATTTTAGTTTTATTTGTCCACTCCTCAATTCTTTTTTGTAATGATATCACCTACATGTTTTTATGATCGTTAGCATTGAATCTATGATCTGATTATTTTTAATAGTTGAAAATAGCAATAAGAATAAACATCATTCCCGGACATAACATTTGTTACAAATTTCTTACTGCAACAGATTACTGAAAGCTGCTTTTTATTGCAGCTAGCGATCCCTTACGATGAGTGTACTGGAGAACACATGGATGCTCTAATTCAAGAAATGAAAACAGCTGAAAGTATTAATTTTCTTCTAATTGTTTCCAACTTTTGTCAATCTCCTTTCTTAATTGGCAGCTTACAACTGCTATATCTATCTGATGGTACACTGAAGTAACTCGAATTTGGGGACTTCATGCTTCAGCTATGGATCCGGACTGTGTATACAGTAAAGGTGTAAAATCTCATTCTCAAATCCTCACTCACTGCTCTTTTGTTTCACGTTTTGCCTGACGGTTAACCATGAATTATTCATTAACTGTCATACCCTACTTCTTGCCGAGAAGCACCAAATTAACAGTGTTTTTTTTTTGTTTAGCATCAAATTGTCCAAACCAGAAATGTGAATCCATCGTTCATGTGAATCCGACTTGGCATTGGCATTGTCATTGTCATTGTCAAGTGAATCCATCACCTGATTACCAAAATAACAGTACACAACTTGATAGAAGTGAAAGATGAGTGATAATGATATGATAATATAAATGCAAAGGCAAGAAAATTGGTGTAAAAACAGGAATCCGAAGCAAATTAGCATAAATCAGTATGAAAACGTTATTAAAAAAAGGGAATGAAAATCACAAAATAAAATCAGAACCAAAAGTACAAACGTATATAAAATCCTGGTATCTGTAAGTTCGTTACCTTTAGGCTGGTCTTTTTTTCATTCGGGTTCCTCTCTTTCAGCAGGTATTCAGAGCTGGTTGTATTTCAAATTCTGCGAGAAATAGATAATGATATCCATTTCAAAGTAAATTGGAAGTACAAATAAATAATCTATGAATAAACATTACCTTCAGTCCTCTGTTGCTCAATTAGCAGAATGAATCCCAGTCTTTCCAAACGCCCTGTAGTCCAAGCCTTCTTATTTTCCAAACCCATCGTCGTCAGCTTTTAGATTCATCAATCGATTATTAAACCGTAGCCTGAATTTCAAACATGAGGTGTTATGATTGATTTATATTCTCAGATGCGTTCAGTCAACAGTCATTTGGCTGCGAAAATAAACTTCAGTGCTAGATAGAAACAGAAATCGAAGTGGAAAGAGGCTTACAAACATATAGCGTCTTCGTCTGATGATTCACAGTCTTGTAGAGGAAAGGGAAACCGTCGGCGTTATTGATCTGGTAAGAACAGTTTCAGGCGGAGGGAAGCCAAACCGTAGGCGCTGCAATCTGGTAGGAGCAGTTTCAGGGGTTTTGGAAGACATATCAATCATGAACGATGGATTCACATGAACGATGGATTCACATGACCAAAGTTGTCCGGTTTAATTTTCTGCAAATGATCTATTGCTGAGCTATGTATTTCAGTAATTGTTTACTGCGACGTTCTGTAGTCGTCTACGTAAAGCGCAGTATAACTTGGCATGGCACAGTATTCGAAGATGCAGTACAGTATGGTATGAATAAATAACGAATAAAGTAGGACATAATTAGGAAAAGTGGACAATCCAGAAATTGCTTTAGCCGTGGTTTTTTTTTTCCAGGTCGCAGCTTGTAAAGAGAAGAGGAGAACAAACAGTGCACGAAAATGGAAACGTACATGCGGAGAGTTTATTACATGCAATAAGAGTGTAGTACATAGTTTGCATCAGATAGCAATCCTTATTTGGCAGCAGAAAGTACGAAATGCATAAAATTTGAAGAAAAAAAATAATAATAACTGGATTTGAACAAAACACAGGAGCAAAAGCAGGAGCAGCAGAAGCATTAACGTGATCGTGAACGTGAGCGGCTTTCAAGGTCGGCAAAAACCCTATCAATTTCTGCGATCTGAAGAGTTTTGAAAAATGGAGTCGTAAGTTTGTTTGTAAAATGGCAGTATGGTAGAATAAGTTAAATTATATGCAGTTAAAAAAAAAAGCTCACCAATTGTGGATTGTTCCAGTACTCATCAGTCTCAATGTCAACTTCGTGAATGTGAGGAGAAGTGTGCGATGTGGCATCATCGTCGGTAAGTTGGTTCTGGTTAGGTGTCTGAAATAGAGTGATGTTGCGCTCGAAGTGGTCGGGGACTTCAGCAGGCGTTGCAGAGGTCGTAGGTGTATCAATTTTTGAAGTACGGGAGCTTTTTCGTGTCCGCTTGTCAACATCAGGCATCCGCAAGTGTGTACCGTTAGCTGAACTTTTGGGCTGTGGTAAATGATATAAGCCGGCAGTATGTGTAGTGAGCAAGGAAAAAAGAGAGATGTAAAAATGTAGAAAACAAAACAGTACAGAAAAAATGGAAGTGAAATGGATGTAGTACCTTTGTCATTTGTTGGGTATGAAAATTTGCACTTGTATGGATGGATAGTGAAGAAGAGTGATGAAGGTAGGATAAAAGTAGCAGAGTTGGGGAGATATATATATATATATATATATATCAGTAGAGTAGTAAAGTGGAATGCTTAGTGAACAGGTGTTTGGGAAATGGCGAATAGAAAGGAGGGAAAAATGGAGATGGTTAAGGAATGATATTCTGAAATGGTAAAAGGTGGAGAGAAGAGAGGAATGAACGTCACCTGTTTATGTGCTTATTTCTGTAGTTTAGTCAACAGTTCGGTTATGTGGTGAGTAGGAATGGATGTCAGATGAGGACCATTTGTATAGGTGAGCAGTGGAACGATTCTCTGTCAACTGCATATGAAGCAAGCATTATAAATTTTGCCGTTCATCAAGAAGCAGTATATTAATAGAATTTGAGAATTTAATCAAAATGATTCCATTAATTGTAAACGAAAAAATTAGATAAGCATATACCATAACATGAGATTTGCTCTTATATTTTCCGCTTCTTCATCCGTGTTGCGTTGTTATGCTGACGGAGTGTATATTTTTGAACTTGTAGTTGTGAACTCGGGGAGCTGTATTGCAAGGCCTGCAGAAGAAAAGTTGTAAATTTGTCAGTAGTGAAGAGAGCAACTGATATTGTGTACTATTTTTAGTTAACATTAACTTGCTTGTTTTTTGTAAATGTGTACCGTATATGCCACGGGTCTGAGTATCGAAATCAATATTGGTGAGTATATATTAAGTTGTTGAGAAAAGAAGGTATTTTGGACAAACCAAATCCAGCAAACGGATTAGAGGTTAAAAAACATAAAGGAAGCGAACACGATAGTAATAGAAGCAAGCCATGTCGTAATAGTTAAAGCGAGCTGTGGAAAAAACAATAAATACGGTATGTCATATAGTCCGTCAGCCACCTTGAATTTAGTCGTTGACGATGATTAGTTACAAAATCTGGAGTTGAAGTCTTTTTAATTAGTTTAGTCGCAAATCCCAGATTTATGTACTTGATATTTAATTATTGTATTTAAATGAAGAGAGTAACTTAGCGAAAATTTATGTTGCATTTGATAATTTTGGTAATGTAAAGTAAGTAAAAAAAGAAGAAAAGTTTATTGAGCAATTCCGCATTTCTGTGGATCAGTAATGGAAAAATTATATTTAAAACACAATATTTAAATGTTTTAAGTTCGTAGTTTGGCGGTCACATGGTTAATGCGATAACAGAGAATAATAGTTGAAATTAAAAATTTGATACCTTGTCCTGTGGGAGGCGTCTTCCGGGGTGATGGGTATTCAGGCATGAGCTGAAAGTGGCTGCAGTAATGGAATCTGTCATGGTCATATCTCTTTTCATTGTTAATTTACAAACAAAACAAATATTGAAACATTGTGGTTAAAATTATTACCTTTACGTAATATCACGTATACACTATCGCCAATTCAGTTTAAATACCACTGACAATATGTAGAACAAATAAATAAAAATTATTACCATATTGACAATCAGAATATAAGAATATATCAAATTAGAACAATGCAAATTAATCAGTTCATACCTTTCAATTGACTTGGTTTCTTGAATGCTTCATCTGCTTCTATTATTGTCAGGTAACTGCTGAACGTCAGTGAGGCCACCGAGAATGAAATATAGGTGAATGTGATTTGTTCACGTGTGATGATTTACGTAAACATCGTTGAATGTCTTTCCAGTTGATTGTATAATGTGGATGTATCGTGGATGAAAAGGTTGAAAAGAGAAACCTGTAGAAGTTAAGCGATTGTCGTAAGCCGAAACATAAATGTATATCATTGGTATAAGTTAAGTTAAACGCGATTTAAAAAAGAAATTAGTGCATATAGTTTTCTCTCCTCCTTTATCCGGGCTGGAGACCGGCATCTACATAATTAAATGATTGTAGATGGCGGAGTTAAAAACTTGGTATGGGATTTTAAGACCTGTAGGTAGGATGGCAATGTGGTATGATAGAATATGTACAATATGTGGTAGGTGGGGGCAGAGGTTGAGGAAGGTATTATTATGAAGTCAGAGAGTAGGTGTATAATTGGCAGTCGTATGTTGTGTAGATGATGTTGTTATTAGTGGTAATTTGTTTCATCTGTTTATTTGTGAAGATTGATTGAGGTAACGTTTAGCTTATTTGCTTACTTTAAGGTCAAAAAATCCCTTGGTTGGTGGTGCAGTTAGCGGAAGATTAGTTGTTGTTGGTTCAGTTAGTGCAAGATTAGTTAACAATTTCAGAACATGTGGACAAAACGTCTGTGTAGACGACATTTCTTGTATGCGTTCCTGGTCTTCGCGGAAGATTTCCGTTTTTTACCAAAACTTTAGTTGTGTTTCGAGAAACCCCTCTAGATAAAGCGACATAAAGCTGGCCGTGAGTGAAAACATGCTCGGGAAGGTAAATGCCTACGTGGGGAATGGTTTGGCCTTGAGATTTATTAATAGTGAGAGCGAAAGCAAGTCGTATTGGGAATTGTTTACGGATGAGGTTGAAAGGCAGATTTAAGTTTTCAGAAGGTTTCAAAGGTATTCGTGGAATAAAGACTCGTGTACCTTGAAAATGACCCAAAGAAATTTCAGCGTCAATTAGATTATTGTAGAACGATCGACAAATTAATCTCATACCATTACATAATCCAATTCTGGGATCTAAATTTCGCAGTAACATAATCGGAGAACCAATTTTAAGAACTAATTGATGCGGGGGCATACCACCTGGAGTAAGAGAGTTTAAAAACTCTGGTTGGTATAAGTTATTTGCATCATCCTCAACTCTGTCAAAAGAGTAGTAAATGTGTTCGTCGCCTGGGAACTCTTTGATTATCATGGTATTAATTAGATCTGTTGATTCATTTTTAGGCGCTATTATTGCTCTGTTTAAGATATAGTCAGTGGAAGTAATATTGTCAGCTAAGGAGGGGTACACATGGTGAATCAGAGAATACAAAGAATTTGTATCAGTCCATTGCTGGACAATATCGTCTGGCAACCTAATCATATCATCGTGTACGGTTTTTTCAGTTCCATTACCGACGCGGAGAAGAAAATCAGCGTATGATTTATCATTTCGTGCTCTCATATTTTCAGTTAGATGGAAAACCTGAACATATGACCACAAATAAGAGCGGAGTATGCATGCATCTGTAGTTTGAGCTCTGGTTGCTCCCTGCACAACGGGCAAAACCTGTCGGAAATCTCCACCTAAGATAAAGATTTTACCT